>JAADXY010000658.1:0-17061 GCA_023338065.1 Phytopythium montanum
CATCATCGACTTCATCAACATCTGGCCGGCCTTCTTCACGGGCGTGCTCGCCGTGCGCTTCGGCAACCGCAATATGATCCTCTGGGGCCTCGCGGGTATGTTCTTCATGGCCGTGCTCATGACGGTCGCCAACCTCGTCGATGTCTCGGCGCTCTCGATCGTCTTCACGGCGCTGTACGTGATTGCGTTTGGCGTTACGCTCGGCCCGCTCGTGTGGGTGGTGACGGCCGACCTGTTCCCGGACTCGGTGCGCGCGTCGGCGACGTCCATCGGCATCGGCGCCAACTGGCTGTGCAACTTGATCGTCGGCGTCGGCTACCCGTACGTGGCGGACGCGCTGGACGACTGGAGTTACGCGCCGTTCGTGGTGCTTCTGGCGCTCTTCTTCCTCCTGTCGCTCAAGTTGGTTCCCGAGACGTCGGGCAAGACGGCTGACGAGGTGCAGGCCGAGTACGAGGAGCGTCGCCGCCGTTAGAGAGAGAGGGGGAGAGAGTCGAGTGCGACGACCGATACAGGCTCGTCAGGTGTGCGTGTGGTGGCGATGAGTCAACCGACGCGTCTGCGAGTTGCTCGTGGTGCCGGATGCGTGGAAGCCTGCGTTCGATCGAGTTGTTAGTGACTTGGTCACGATAACTCATACCGAATGCAAATATACCATTGAGTGATCATCACTTGCCTTCGTTGTCGTCTCCTTGTTGTCGTGTGTGAGGATGCCGGGACCAAACCGGTCTGAGTCGCGACCTGAGCAAACATTTAGCGCGAGTCGACCCTTTATGATGCCTAGTAACGCTTGTTGGCTTGCACAGCGCGCTCATGACCTTGTGGGTGTGAGCTGATTCTCTGTTATCACACCCACACGGGTTGATCTCTCGGTATTGGCATGCCGAATCGCACCAGGCAGTCTTCAAGAAGAGCACATGAACGAAATCGTGCCGTGCCATTCATTCATTACACTTTTGAAATCATCATTCGTGATCTGTTCATTTCAAAGTACTTCAACGGATTCTCCACGGATTCTCAGCGGATTCTCCAGAGAATCGGTGATTCTGTATCCACCTTCTAATACCCGCTGACTTGAGCCTAACCATACAAACACAGTGTCAACAACCGCCTCAAACACAGATCCGTCTCCTTGTTCTCTTGGGCACATCATTTCTCACCCAGCGGCGACTTGTCAAGCATGGCGGACGGTGGTGGTGGCGCGCACGAGCTGCTCGTTACGCCTGAGGCGCTGGCGGTGCCCTCTCGCGAGGCCCGCGAGGCCTTCGAGGACCTGGACGCGCGTCTCGGGGGCGTCGCGGGGCTCGCGGGCGGCGGTAGCGATGGCCCGGATCGCAGCCGGTACCAGGAGGTGGCGCGCAAGTTCCGCGACCTGGCGGCCAAGCATAGCGCGCGGGGGCAGGTGCTGCAGCGCCTGGGTCAGCTGCGCCGGCTGCGTGTTGAGCTGATCGAACTGCACAGCGACATTGACTCGCTGGCGTCCGGCACTGAGGCCGGTAGCGAGGCCGCAAACACTGCAACAGTGACCGGAGAAGACTGGGAGACGCGGGTCCAGGCGAGCGTGAACGCGCAGCTGTCAGCGTTCTCGGCAGCACTGGACAACGGGCGGCTGATGGTGGAGGAGGCGGGCGGACACGACATGCTCGAGACGCTCACGGTGCTGCGCTACGAGCTGCAGTACCACGGGCGGGAGATGCCATCGCGCGCGAGGGAGCTGATCGAGCGCGCGCTCGCCTGGGCCGAGCGGTCGCACGTCGTGTCGAGCGTGCCGCGCGAGGTGCCGCCGTGGTTCATCCCTAGCGACGAGGTGAAGTACGTGCCTAGCGAGTTCGACATCGGCTCGTACGGGTCGGTGCACCGCGCGACGTGGCACGGCGGCCAGCGCGTGGTGGTCAAGAAGCTGCTGCTGGACGACGTGGCGGCGCGCGCGTCCTTTGTCCGCGAGGCCGACGTTTGGTGGGCGCTGCGCCACCAACACGTCGTGCGGCTCTTCGGCGCCAGCCACGTGAGCAGCCCGCTGCTGTTCGTGTGCGAGGAGGCGGTGGGCGGCAACTTCGCCGACTTCTTCGAGGCCGACCGCGGCCAGCAGCACCAGCTCTGGCGGCTCTTCGTGCAGTGCGCGCGCGGCCTGCAGTACCTGCACGCGTCCAAGGTGGTGCACGGCGACCTCAAGTGCAACAACCTGCTCGTGAGCGCCGACGGCTCGGCCAAGATCTGCGACTTCGGCTTCGCCTACATCCGCCGCGAGTCGACGATCGGCAGGCTCAGCGCCAAGCCGCAGGCCGACTCGGTGCGCTGGAAGGCGCCCGAGTGCCTGCTGCTCGAGGACGAGGAGGCGCTCACGCCCGCCAAGAACCCGCAGTTCGCGTCCGACGTCTACGCGCTCGGGCTCTGCGTGCTCGAGGCCTTCGCGGACGAGCCGCCCTACGGCTACTTGGACGACGAGACCATCGTCGATAAGATCCTGGACGGCGAGCTGCCCGAACGCCCTCGGCAGATGAGGGACGACCGCGCCTGGGAGCTCGTGCGCAGCATGTGCGCGTTCGAGCACGAGGACCGGCCGGCGATCGCCGATGTCATCAGCCGGATGGAGGTGTTCGCAGATGAGGAGGCGCAGCAGCCGGACCGCCACTACCGCTCGCTCGACGAGCATCTGCCGGTCAAGACCAAGGCGTCCGCGGCCGCGTCTGCTTGGTCGTGATCGAAGCGGCCAAGCTTGGACTGCGAGCCTACCTGCATATTGTCTCCACTCACTCACGCACTCACTGACGAAGACGTCCTTGGATTCCTCTCTCCCCCTTCTAAGTTTCCCCGTAATCCAACGATCGATAATTATAATGAAGATGAGCGCGAACTCATGCGCGCTGGTCGACCGCCGGGATCGACTCCGAGAAGCGTGCTGCCCTGGACACCGCGATGTCCCCGAACGGCTGCGGCTGCGCCAGCTCCACGTAGTCGAGCGTCTTGAGCTGCAGCAGCTCGAAGAAGAGCGCGGCGGCCGTCCGCCGGCTCTGCGTGTTCTTGGCCAGCTGCTTGTACGTCACCTCGTCCTTGTCGTCCAGCGACTGCCGCAGCACCTTCATCACCTTGACAGTGTGCGGGTGCCACTTGTGCTCGGCCGTCGAGCTCGAGCTTGTGTGCACGGGTGTGGCATGAAGCGCCGAGTCGCCCTGTAGGTCGGTGCCCGCCGCCAGCTCAATGTCCACGTTCAGGTCCTCCAGCTCCTGCGCGTCCTGGTCGAACGCTCCGCCCATGCCAAAGTCCACCGCGTCCTCCATCTGCTGGCTGCTGCATTGTCGAGACCCACAAGCGAGGTTAGATCTTGAATAAAGTATCGAGGAGCGACATGGAGCCAAGCGAGACGTACGTGTCGATCGTGTGTGCCTCGTCGAGCTGGAACGCCCGCTCTTCCTCGACAGTCTCGCCAGCAAACGATTCATCGCGAGACAGGAGACTTTCACGCCCGAACGACGGGGTCTAGACAGAATCAACGTATCAGTGAGCAACCCACCAGCTTCCAGGGCATCAACTGACAGCACGTGACGCACCGACATGCTGCTCAGGCGGCGAGTCTGCTCAATGTCCTGCTCGTCCGTGGCCGTGTTCGTCTTGTCCGCCGACGGGAACGGGAACTTGCGCTTCTTCATACTGCAGCCGAACATCCGGAGCTTGGCGTCGGCCATGCCGAGGATCGAGGGTCTGCGGAACAAGTCCGATGCCGCGCCGATCTCGAGACTGATGTGGTTGGGGAGGACTCGCGCCGTCGTCGAGTATGACAGCTGAGAGCGATCGCGAACAATGTCCGACACGTCGCTCATGCCCTAACAAGCTCACACTGTCAGTCACGACTCCCAAGCTCACAGGTCTTCCTCCATCCACACGAACACACCTTCTTGATGAAGGCCGAGCTGAGCTTCGTGACGCTGTCGCGGCCGATCTTGCGCTTCTTCTTGGGCCGCGCGGCCTCGGCGGCGTCAACGTCCTCCCCGGCCGCTCCAAAGTCGAGCGACGTCCGCGACGTGTTGTTGATGCTCACGTTCAGGTCCGAGCTCATCTCGAGCGCGCTGCCGCCCGGACTCGGCGGCGGCACCTCCAGCCCTGCGTCCGCGTCCATGGGCAACTCGTCGTAGACGCCAATGTTGAACTCTGGCTGCTCGTCCATCGCAGCCGTCTCGTCGCGCAAAGACTTGTCGTTGAGCGCCAGCAGCATGCTCGACTCGTCCAGCGCCGGGAGCGCGCCGTCCGCCTCGCGCGCCACCTCAATGTCGCTGACTGCGCTCGCGTTCAGCGAGTCCTGCGCGTCCCTGCCCAAACTCTCGTCGAGGTCGAAGCCGTGCCAGTCGCCGGCGCCGAATGAGTCCTCTAACGCCAGCGCGCTGCGCTCCAGACTGTCGCCGTCCTCGCGCAGCTGCTCCGCCGGGTCGGCCAGCGTGATATCTCGCCAGCGCGCGACCGTCTGGCTCGCCTCCGTGACCCACTCGTCGAGCGACGGCGCATCGATGGAGCTGCATCACGATCAGTATCAGACAACGTCAGCTTGGTCTGCACTGAAAACGACACCAGACGCATTACAAAGGCGCCACTCACTCGAAAGAGAAGGCCACCTCGGCCTGCAAGTTGCCAAAGGCGCTCGTGTTGATGGGGTGCGTGGTCGCGGGCTGGTGGCCGCCGGCGGGCAGGTCGTCGACGCCCGGGCGGAAGGCGAACTTGATCTTGTCGAGCGCGTCGTTGCAGTCCGCGAAGAGGTACTTGACCTTGCGCGAGTAGATGCGCACGACGCCGAGCAGCAGGTGGCCCGACACGCGCAGCGCCAGCTGCACCTGCGGGTTGGCGATCGAGTCCACCGAGCTCTGGATGTCGGTCGTGAAGATCTGCTGCTTGCTCAGCTGATTGTCCATGTGCGCCGCCAGCCACAGCTTGCCCAGCGGGCCCTTCTTGGCCAGCAGCACCTGCGAGTAGAACATGGCTACCGACCGAGCAGCGACCGCGTGACGGAACACAGGCGGGCAGGCGGAACTCTGGTGGCGGATTGGGAACTGCCACTGAAGGAAGGCAGGCGGCAACGCAACTTTCCAAGAGGTCTTCGCGCGCTTTTCGGCGAATGGCGGGAAATGCGAGGGATGGGTTATGCTTGGGGTACGTATGCGATCTTGTATTGGAGGGTGGTCGAGTAATCTGACCTGGTGAAATGGGACTCTTCAAATCGGACATGACTGTAGCAGTTGAAGCGCCGTGAGCAGGTCCATGACGAATTGGAGCAATGCGTCATTACTTGCCCCATTCAGGGCGTTCATGCGTCGGGTCGCGCACGAGGGCGCAGCAACTCATACGCGAGCAGCACGCGCTTGAAGCGGTCCTCGGCCTCTGGGTCGGAGTTGCAGTCTGGGTGCCAGCGCAGCGCCTGGTCGCGGAACGCCGCCTTGAGCGATGCCTCGGAGAACGCGAAGCCGTCGTCCGCCGCCATCTCCAGCATCCGCAGCGCGGCTTGTATCTCACTCGATGCTCCATCGACCATTTGCTGCGCGTTCGGGCGCGAGCGGACCTTGCGTGGGTCGAACCCGAACCAGTTGAACGGGCACGTGGTGCACGGCACGTCCCAGCCGCAGAGCAAGCAGCAGAAGCTCAGCTGCTGCTGCAGCGCCGAGGACGCCGCCACCGCGCTCGACCTCTCCACACCGCCGCTGCTGGACGCAGAGGACAGCTTGGCGCGCGTGGAGGTCGCCCCAGTGACAGCTGGTCGCCGTCGGCCCGGTGGAGCGCGGCGAGGGATGATCGGGAAGCGCATCAGTTCACCAAGAAGTGCGCGCTGCTTGGAACGACTTGGGGTTATGCCGGGGTACAGAGCACGTAACCAGGGGTACGCTTCACCTTGAACATGGAATCCACAAGTTCAAGTTGGCCAGCCAGCAGGTCATCACCACTTCTCCTGACGTCAATCGCCTTGAACGCAAGGCTTGGCTTCGCCTTCTCCCCAGCGCTCACTCTCGGATCCCTCTCGTCCGGCTCGCGTCTGTCCTCTCCTCGCCATGCTGCAGCTCGCACGCGCTCGCCGCGCTCTGGCGGCACCTTCAGCCCGCGCGATCGGCGCAACACGCGGCCTCCAGCAGAAGCCCAGCTATGCGGACGAGTACGCGCGCAGCCTGGCGCGGCCGGAGGAGTTCTGGGCCGAGGCGGCGCAGGACATTGAGTGGTTCCGGCCGTTCACCAAGACACTGGACGAGTGCGTCCGCCCCATCCCCACCTCACTACTTGGCCGTACACTCACTCACTCCATGTACTGCTGGCAGCTCCATGGGCCCCGTGCACCGCTGGTTCTCCGGCGGGCTCATGAACACGTGCTACAACGCGCTGGACGTGCACGTGCAGGACGGACGCGGCCACGTGCCGGCGCTGCACTACGACAGCCCGCTCACGGGTATCAAGACGACCGTCACGTACGCCGAGCTGCTCCAGCAGGTCTCGACGTTCGCCGGCGGCCTCCACAAGCTCGGCGTCAAGCGCGGCGACTGCGTCGTCATCTACATGCCGGCGGTGCTCGAGACGACGGTGGCCATGCTGGCGTGCGCGCGGCTCGGCGCCGTGCACTCGGTCGTCTTCGGCGGCTTCGCGTCGCTCGAGCTGGCGGCGCGCATCGAGGACGCGCAGCCCAAGGTCATCATCACGGCCAGCTGCGGCGTCGAGCCCAAGGGCATCATCGACTACGGCCCGCTGCTGGACGGAGCACTCGACAAGTCTGCCTGGAAGCCAGAGAAGGTCGTCATGATGGAGAGAGACATCTGCCCGTACGAGCTCAAGAAGGGCCGAGACGTCGACTGGAGAGACGTCATGGCCAGCGGTGATCCCATCGACGCAGTGCCAGTGCTCGCCACCGACCCGCTCTACATCCTCTACACGTCCGGCACGACCGGCAAGGTGCGTCGCTCGTAAGCTAGCTACTCTGCCATGGTTTCTCGAGTTTAACCCGCTTGACTACCGCCTGGAGCGCAGCCCAAGGGCGTCGTCCGGGACAATGGCGGCCACGCCGTGGCGCTCAAGTGGGCCATGAAGAACGTCTTCGACGTCGAGCAGGACGAGGCCTTCTTCGCCGCCTCGGACATGGGCTGGACCGTCGGCCACTCGCTGGTTGTCTACGGCCCGCTGGTCCACGGCTGCACGGTAAGCCGAGGCAGGAAGACTCCACTTGGCTCGGAAGTGCGGGGCTAACTCTCAGATTGGACTGCTGCAGTCGGTGCTGTACGCCGGCAAACCGGTCGGGACGCCGGACGCGAGCGCCTACTGGCGACTCATCAGCGAGTACGGCGTCAAGTCCATGTTCACGGCGCCGACGGCTCTGCGCGCGATCCGCAAGGACGACCCGAACGCCGAGCAGCTCCTGGCATACAAAGACCGAGTCAAGAAGACCTTCAAGTGCGTCCAGGCGGCTGCTACGACCTGAATACCGCCACTAACGCCACCACTTCGCCTCGTTCATGACTGGGCAGGTCCATGTTCGTCGCTGGCGAGCGTGGAGACCCCAAGACGTTCTCGTTCTTCTCGGAGCACCTCGAAGTCCCGCTCATTGACCATTGGTACGTTAGGTGCATGAAACTGGTCCGATCCCTTATTATCATGGCACTTAACGCTCAAATTGAATGACATGCAGGTGGCAGACCGAGACGGGCTGGCCGATCACTGCTCCCTGCCTCGGTCTGCGCGAAGACAGCGGGTCCGACAAGGGCATCAAGGTCGGGTCGGTCCACAAGCCCGTGCCTGGCTGGAACGTGCAGCTTCTAAGCGCCGAGACGGCGGAGGACGATATCCACCACGGCCACAACCACGAAGCCGAAGAGCCCGACAAGGAGCTCGTCGTCAAGCTGCCGCTGCCACCAGGCGCGCTGACGACGCTGCACAAGAACCCGGACGACTTCCACGCCAAGTACTTCAAGCGGTTCCCGGGCTACTACCACACCGGCGACACGGGACATATTGACGAGGATGGCTACGTCTACGTGAGTACCAGCCGACATGCTGGTGTTATGGTCGATCCCAGTCACTCAACCGAGATGTTTCAATGTGCCTGAAGGTGATGGCGAGGACGGACGACGTCATCAACGTCGCGGGCCACCGCATCACGACCGGGTCCATCGAGGAGGTCATCCTGTCCATCCCGGAAGTCATCGAGTGTGCCGTGGTGAGAACCCGCCACTCGTCCTCTCATGAGTCTTTGATGCCTCTAACGATGCCGTTCCGTGCCTAGTTTGGCGTGGAGGACACGCTCAAGGGCCACGTGCCCGTCGCGCTGCTTGTCGTCACCAACGAGCACGACCGCACCGACGAACAGGTACGTTGTCACAGCCAACGGGCAGCCAAGGACGCGTTCTCACCCCAATACTCGTGTGGGTACAGATCGCTCAAGAAGTCGTCGGCCAAGTCCGCGAGCAGATGGGCAGCTTCGTGTGCCTCAAGAGCGTCGGCGTGGTCGCTGCGCTGCCCAAGACGCGGTCGGGCAAGGTCATGCGCGGCACGATCCAGGCCATCGCCGACTCCAAGCCCTTTCGCGTGCCCGCCACGATCGAGAACGCGTCCCTCCTCGACGACATCCGCCCGGCGCTCCAGGCGCTCGGCTACGCCAAGAAAAAGACCGTCGTCGTCAGCAAGTAACGACGCAATCGCGTTGTGTGCTGCAGTGTGCAGCTTGAACCGAGTGAGTGAACGTAAGCGTGCCAGAGGTATAAATACCCCCATTGAGCTTCGTCCATTCACTCTCCGTCCTCCATGCTCGTGGATGAATGAACGAGCGGACTTCGCCGTCCAATGCCGCTGCTGGCGAGCTCCAGTCGTCTCCGTCCTCCCCCAGCAACTCGGACTCGGACGCTTGCCACACGTACACGCTATGCCTCCTAGGCGACTGGCCGGGGGCCTCGGACGCCGGCCGCGTCCACGAGATCCCCGTCCAGCTAGACGCCAAGATGTCCGCCGTTCACTGCGGTGCCGACTGGATCTGCGTCATGAGCGACGACGGACGCGCCTTCTCGCTCGGTGGGAACGCCACCGGCCAGCTCGGACAGGGAGACGCGTCTCCATCAACCAGCTCTGCAGCCAGTGGCTCGATATTGAAGCCGCTGGCGTTCCCTTGGAGCCCACAGAGGCGGATCGCGCGTCTCTCGTGTGGTTCATGGCACGGAGGCTTCGTGCTCGAGACCGGCGAGCTCTTCATGTTCGGGAGCGGCGCGTATGGTCAGCTCGGGACTGGCAGCCGCAGCGACTGCCATACCCCAGCACACATCTCAATGAACTGGTCGACTCTGCTCGAAGGAGGCTCGACTGGTGCTCATAGCAGCGGTTCGATCCCGGTGGAGATCCCGTCGACGCTAGGAGCAACAGCCTCGAGCCACGTGACAGCGGCTGAGTATGCCAACACCGACCACGGCGTCTTCTTCATCGACGTGAGCTGCGGAGACCGGCACACGCTAGTCCTCGCGCGGAGGAAGACGGACTCGGCTCCTTCCTCCAGTATCAACACTCCAACCAGCATCATCTCGTTCGGCGACGGACTCAATGGCCGCCTTGGACTGGGCCATGAGCGCGACAGCATCGTTGGCAGCCTCATCACTTCGTGCGCGTTGCCTCCGGCCGCTCCCCTCAACACCGTCGACAAGAGTAACCTCAGTTCCACCAGCAGTACGAGCACCGGCGCCATGCCTTCCTCCATCGTCTCGATCTGTGCCGGAGAGACACACAACTTGGCGGTCACCGCGTCTGGACAAGTGTTCTCATGGGGGAACGGAGTCGACGGTCAGCTTGGACACGGCGCGTTCGAGAGCGAGTGGCTGCCGAGGCAGATCGCCTTCTTGTCGATCGCCAATGCCTCCGTCTCGACCGTGTGTTGCGGCTCCAGACACTCCCTCGCGCTCTCTCGAACTGGAGCAGTCTATGTATGGGGTCGAGGCAAGGAAGGGCAGCTCGGCCGGCCAGTTGACGCAGTCGCCACGCCGCTACAAGTCGAGCTGCCGCTGAGTTCCTTGGCGCATCAGCAACGAGCAGCAGCAAGTGGCGAATCGCAGTCGCTGCTGTCAGTAGTGACTGCCACAGGCGGAGTTGTGGCGAGGACGATCGCTGCCAAGGGTAACACGTGCTTGGCTCTGGACGAGAGTGACCGACTGTTTGCGTGGGGCGACAACACGGCCGGGAACCTCGGGCTGGAGACCAGAAGCCAGCCTCAAACTGGAGACCTCGCCCCCAAACAGGTGTGGTACATGGAGCTCCGGTCGTCTGCTGCCTCTAGTCATCAGCCAGAACACCCGACACAGTCGCGAGTCGCCACGTTCCGCCACCACATCACAGCCGTGGGGCTCGCCATGCCTCGCGAGCGCCTCGAGCACATCCAAACCAGCGACGCGTTCACTGTCTTGGCGTTCAAAACCAAGTCCGTGCCGGCTATCGGCAGCACAATGACCTCTTCAGCAGTCGGCACGACCATGAGGAAAGCGTCTCAAGTACTCGACTCACGGTCTAAAAGCGAGCGAACTGCTCCAGAGTCCAGCACACAACCAGCCGACACTAGCTGGCACTTCTCGCTGACAGAGACGTTGACTCCTGACAACATCCCGTCGCGAGAAGACACGTACTTCAAGTTCATGTCGTCGTACAAGGTAGTCGTCCAGCCCTTCACCCCTCGATGTCACCCTCGAGACGCCGACGACAGAGTTGACGACGCCTGCGACTGTGAAGGCGGCGACGACGAGCGTCCAAGATCATGCAGTCGATCCGGCGGCTGTGATACTCGAGCGTCAAGGGGGTGGCAGAAGCAGAAACTTGGCGTCTCGAAGCCTGTGGTGCCACCGCCAGAGGTGAAAGGCCTCGGCTCGTGGCTTGAGAAGCGGTCCGGGTCGCCAACACCTTATCAACAGCACTGGTACTCGTTCGGCACGGCTCCACGCTTCCGCTCCACCCCGTCAAAGCCAAGCGAAGGCCGCGAGGCATCACACACGTCCACAGAAGGCTGTGACCTCGAGGAGCCAAGAACTCAGCCACTCACCGACTTGTGGAGACTCGGAGCTGCAACTAAGAGACCGGAGAGACCCAAGAGCGTCTTTGGACGGACGCTGCGGTCCTCCTTCTCGACTCGCAAGAGCGTCTTGTCGGACTCAGTGCCCATCCAGACGGCTGCAGCGTCCGTGACACCGACTCCTCCCCCACCAAGTCGAACCCCTGGCCATCAACAGCGTAACCCTCCGCGGCAGAAGTCTCACCATCGACCTCCACACTCTCCACCTCGTCCTGCCGTCGTCGATCCGAGTCCCCCAGCTCCGTTCGGGTCGTCGGTCGCCTCCCGCTTTGGACCGACGTGGGCGTCTCCCGCCGCCCAACTCGGCTCTCCACTAGGACCAGACGTGTGCGCCTTGTCGACGCCGAGAAGCCCTCAGTTCAGTATGGGCGGCAGCGCCGAGCACTTCTCGCTCGTCATCGCCAAGCGTCTGGCTCATTCCCGTGGACCAACACCTGGTCCAGGTGCTTATGATCGTCGTAGAGGATAGAACTGGGTCAACAAACATATAGGCGCCAAGCCAAGCCGAGCCAAGTTGTTGAGTCTAGCTGGTAACGTGTTTGATGAGTGACCAGCCAACCGTCTACAGGGACCAACGACCACGCCAAGTTATCGCTTCCCGTGACTGCGAATCTGCTGCACTTGGTACCGCGTGAAGGCGATCTTATCGCGATAGAGGAACGGCGTCGCCTGTTGACGCAGCGCCTCGGCCGTGGCGCGCATGACTCGCTGCGCCATGGCCAGCGGCTCCTCTCCCGCCAGCATCTCGGTGCGCGGCAGGCACTTGATGGTGTAGACGTGCCACGGCACGAAGAGGTACCAGCCGACGTTGGCCGCGAACGTGCTCGTCTCGTCGTTGATGTTGATCGGCTGGCAGGCAGGCACGAGATCCGGTCTGTCAGTGCCGCTCCTCTCCTATAACCACGCTAGACAACAGCATGGAGCTTACAAAGGGTCCGTCCGTCACTTGGATCGCCAGCGGCTGGACGGTCTTGCCGAGCGAGAAGAGGAACTTGTGGTACTGCAACAGACCCTTCTGTCCGTTCGTCAGCCCGCCCTGGAGCACCACAACTCAAGAGCGTCAGCCGCCAACTCGTCTCCCTACATAGTCAAAACCAGCTAGTCACGCACCTCGGGGAACGCCATGAGCGGCTTGTCGGCCTTGGACAGCTTGTCCAGGATGATCTCGCGCACGCGGTCGCGGCCGTCGGCGCCTCCCTGGTTGCGCGACGCGTAGGGCACGTACACGAGCCCGCTCTTGCCGCGCAGAAGGCGGAAGAAGAGCATCTTCTGGTAGAAGTCGTAGCCCAGAATGTAGCCTGGTCCGAGCCCTCTGAGCAGCGCGAGCGCGTCGAACTCGCTGATGTGGTTGGCCACCACAATGTCAGCCGCTCGGCCGTCACTACTCCGCAGCAGTTCCGCATTCTCCACGGTCACGATCGTGCCGGTTACAATAGCGAACAGTGTGTGGACGCCGAGCCGGGCCAGCTGCGCCTCGGAGAGCACGGCCGGCAGCACGAGCGCGATGAGGAAGAGCAGCAGCGCGCGCACGAGCAGCAGCAGCACACCCAGCGGCGAGTACAGCAGCAGCAGCACGTGCCCAAGACGGAAGGGCGACTTGACGCGCTCGAACTGGAACATGCCCGCGAACGGCTCGAGCTGCCGCTGTGTCTGCGCATCCAGCTGCGTCGTCTGGGCTACCGGTTGCGTGCTGTTGCCGTTGCCATTGCCGCCGGCCGTGAGGATGTCGAGCGCGCGACGGACATCAGAGCAGACCGCCGAGTTGCTGTCCATCGACAGGTCGTGCCACTGCGCCGCAGGGGTTACGCTAGGCGCCGGCATGGCTCACGGTCGAGCTGGAGCTCGAGCTGCTTCCTGTTGTGTCTGCTCTGCCGCTGGCTGTGGTGGCGAGAGCAGGCAGGAAGACAGCGGGGGCTCAAGTCGGAGAGTGACGCGGATGATGCTCATCAATGGCTCGAAATAGAACCACCAGCAGGTCAGAACCAGAAGTCCAGGACCAGAAGTCCAGTCTCTTGATTTTGGGGGTACACGTAACCTTCAGCGTACACCTCCTCGTTGATGCGATGCAGATCAATGACAATGCAGCTCCAACGACGACCTGTAGTGGGTGGTTTGTGGCGCTTCATGTGGGCGCTGGACGTTTCAGTGCCGCGAGCGAGAGCGCGTACCTAAAGGCCATGCGTCAGGCTCTCGAACTAGGCCGGTCCCGTCTTCTACAAGCCGATACAGATGCCACTAGCGCCGCCGATAGCCCGACACTCGCGGCGTCCGTGGCCGCCGACATGCTCGGCGTGTTCGAGCGCTGCGAGCTGACCAACTGCGGCCGCGGTGCCAACCTGAGCGAAGCAGGACGGGTCGAGTGCGAGGCGAGCGTCGTGTGTGGACGTAGCCGGCTGCTGGGCTCCTGCGCCAGTGTCCAGGGTGTCGAGTCGCCGAGCTCGTTGGCGCTCGCGCTACTCGCCCAAGCAGGCGGATCCACGCAGCTTCCGCCGTTCGTTGGCCGTGAACAAGGTCGTCAGCCACCACTTGTAGTCGTGGGTGATCATGCGCGCGAGTTAGCGCGCCGGTTCGGGCTCAAGACGGCGGACGAGGCGTCATTGGAGCGGTTCCAGGTGAGTTTGAAGTGCAGGAGGCACTGTGGTTGAGGCTAACACTTGGGATGCAACGTGTTGGACAGGTCACGGACACGTCTGCTGCGCACTGGGCCAAGTGGCACGCGCGTCTCCACCCAAAGCCAACGCCAGACGCGTCTACTGCAAGTACTGAAGCTGACAAGGTTGAAGACGACGAGGCGCTGGACACGGTGGGAGCGATCGTGGTGGACCCGCACGGTAACGTGGCGGCGGCGTTGTCTAGTGGCGGCATCGCCTACAAGACGCCGGGGCGTGTCGGTCTTGCGGGATGTCCGCGCGTTGGGTGCAATGCTATGAACGCGCGCGAGCTGCCTCGAAGCCAAAGCGACTCGGACGAAGAAGTCGACGAGCGCGAGACTCGACCAGCGTCGACTGATAGAGGGAAGAAGCGACGGTGTAGAGCATCTAGTCGAGGCGAAGAGCGGTATGCCAACGCGGTCGCGATCGCGTGTTCGGGTCGCGGAGAGCACTTCATCCGCTCTGAACTCGTCGGGATGCTATCGAGGCGGCTGGAGAAGACGAGCGACATGGAGCGAGCGCTCCAGTACGACGAGCTATTGCCTTGACTGCGTTGTTTGTGCTGCGCTGGGTCTCACTGATGGTGGTGTTCTGGCTGTAGCAAAGTGTTCGAGGACGCGCGAGTCGACAATGGCGGAGAGGCAGTGGAGGGCGGCGTCCTGGCGATGACGATGAGCCAGACACGGCTCCAGACAACGAAGAAGGTGACGAGAAGAAGAGGCGGAGATAACCAATCCAGTCAAACGGACGATGGGAGGACGCGGATCCAGCTGGGCGTGGCGTTCTCGACGCCGTGTATGGCCGTCGGGTTCTTGACCAGCGCGCAGGCTGAAGCGCCACAAATGCAGGTGCTACGCCAACCACAGACCAAGCAGGGCAACCACGACCAACTCTCGCTGCACGTGTCGTATCTGTCGCTCTAGCGAATGCCATCGACGCTGACAGCAACATCACTAACAACAGCACGTCATGCATGGCGTGGATTACTTTCAGACTGCTCTGATTGCTCGCTATCCTATCTGGTAGTCATGCGTTCTCCTCCGCTGGCTCACCAACGCGGCTGACCATGCCGACTGTAGATGCCAGCAACGCGCCATCCCGGTCGCTCATGCTGCCGAGATCGTCGTCCTTGCTGCCGATCTGTACCATGGCACAGAATGCGCCACCACAGTCGCACCAAGGAACAGATCGATAGCAGGGACGACGATCTCGGTAGGAGTGTCCAAGTGCCCGTTCGGTCCGCTCGATAGGTCGCAGTGACCTTGAGTCGCGTCGATTTTGTCCAGCACAGTGGCAGATGAAGGTTCGAGCTTCCGAGGCTGACGACGTCTGTTGCCAAAGCTGGCCGAGTCGGCGACGATCACGTTGTCTTGGGCGTCAAACTTGATGAGCAGCACGGCGCGGGCCGTCGACGCGTCTCTTGGTGCGTCCCTCCTTCGTTCGCGTCGACGAGCTCGACGTCCACGAACGCCGTGTCCAGACTGTAGATCACATCCATGCGGCACCCGTTGCCGTGGATGACGACCGAGCGCTTCTCCCAGATCTGTGTGCAGAGTCTGGTCGGCGATGCAAGCGGACCTACGGCACCTCTTGCAATCACCGACCAGACCCTGCGCGGTCTTCGCAGATTGGCAAGTGGCAGCCCCCCATGTTGCTGCTTGAACGTCTTGCAGCAATGATGGCCCCAGATTGAATCGGAATGGGTACAGTTTGACAAAAGGGTAACATATGGGTTACGACCTGGAAGTGCGCCAGATTTCCAGAAACGTAACCCTTTGTATCCGCTCACTACAAGTATTGAACTCGAAGCGCCGCTGGCGTCATGATCATCCGCGCAGTGAGCGATGATGAGGGCGACGACGAGCGCGGCTCCGTGTTCGGCTCAAGCCCCGACGCGCATCCGACGTTCTCGAGTGCTTCAGGCGGTCGCGGGGCCGTCGCGCGCCGCGTCTGGGTCGCCGTGTGCGCCGCGGTTGTAGGGCTGCTGCTCGTGGACGTCGCTGCGCTCGCTGGGCTCCTGACGCGCTCTCCGTCGCTTTCTGGCGTGGCGGACGAGTTCGCGCTGGCTCCTCTGATGCTGTCACTCCTGTTCCCGGTCCCAGGAAGCGCCTCGGCCGTGCGTGCAGCCCCCGCAAGCGCGTTGAACCACTGGATCGGGTTGGGACTCGTCTCGGCCTGGGTTTACTCGCGTGAGGCGACCGCTGCAGCTCCAACACGCCACCGCTGGCTGTGGATCGGCGCCGTTGTCGGCCTCGGCCACGCCGCGTCCTGCATCTACGTCATGGCGGCGCTGCTCGAGAGCAACGGCGACCGCGGCAAGTTCTGGTCCGGCGGCAGTAGACGGCCTGTGTTCCCATGATCACATACAAACATCAAGTCAATCATCAACACTTGGAGGCGAGCACATTACATCGAGTGGACCACACCAGCAGGCGCATAAAACGGTGTGCACCACATACAAATTCCAAGACAACGCATTGAGTGCGTGCATTTGCCAGTTGGACGGAGTGATCAATGGCGATGGCGACGGCGATGCTCACGCGGCTCGCGCTACCTGCACTGCGGCGTCGCGCCACCCCACACGCCATCATCTCCAAGCCCCGGACGCTGCTGTACCCTCAGTGGCGCTCGCTGTCGTCCTCTTGCGCCGGTGCGGCGTCCCAAGCGGCATCTTCACCAGCAACCGATGCCAAACCGAGTGGCGGTGACCCGCAGGCTGCGGCGCTGGCGCTGCTGGAGAAGAGCATCGCGCTGCGCCAGTCCACCCGCGCGCTCGGCTACCTGAACCAGCTGGAGCAGCTGCCGAGCCCGCGCGTTCTGCAGAAACTGGCCGTGCTGCTCGCCAAGCAGCCGTCGCGATCGCTCTCAACTCGCGCCTTCGACCTGCTGCTCTCCGTCTACAAGTGCGTTTGACTGGGCTATCGCACGTTAGGCGACGCGACCTGACTCGCTGCTGGCTGTGTAACCCGTCCGCAGGCTCCCGGGGTTCATGCCGGACGATTACACTCGTCTGGCGTCCATCCACGTGATCGACTCGTGCCTGCGCCACCGCCAACTCGACCGCGCCATGGAGGTGACCAATGCGTCCAACTGGAGGTGGTCGATGCGTAACCAGCTCGCTCTGACCGTGCTGGTGACTCTCTGGACTGGACTTGCCTAGCTGTACGATGAGGCGTTCAACCAGGGCGTGTCGCTGGACCTGAGCGCGTACGACGCGTTACTGGCGGCACTGGTGGAGAACGGACGCGTGGACGAGGCGGTCGAGGTGCTGCAGGACGTGGCGGGCCACAAGGACGCCGACCCGACCGAGTTTTCGTACCAGCCAGTGCTCGTGGCGCTCGTGCAGGACCGCGAGTACGCGCG
>JAADXY010000659.1:0-17032 GCA_023338065.1 Phytopythium montanum
GAAGGGTCCGTGGACGGATGAAGAGGACGAGATCATCCTCGACATGCAGGCCAAGTACGGCAACTGCTGGGCCAAGATCACCGAGAAGCTGCCCGGACGTACCGACAATGCGGTCAAGAACCACTGGCACTCGTCGATGAAAGCCAAGAAGAAGGAGCGCGACGCTCTCCTCTCTTTTTCACTGTGTTTCGCGTTATGCGCCTTCATTTGGGCTGGTGCGAGACATCCTGCACGGCACCTGCACGGCAGATGTTACCCTTCTGCGATCATCTCAGCAGTGTCCCCGCCTCATGAGGAACCCGCTCAGTCGACGCAGTTGGCAGTCTGCATGCGGCCCTGTCTTCTGGAAGCACACGACTCCACGGGCGATTGTGGTCGAAATGCTCTCAACTGCTGATGTTGCTTCAACGTGTCTCGGATCGCACGCATACACGTGGACCACACAGGTGATCGATCAATCTGCCAATGGGTACGCTTTCGTGGAAGCCACAACACGTGGTTCCAGAGCGAGTGGCTTGAGCAAGCCATTGCCTCGGTGGAGTGGAGTTCCAAGGCGCCAAGAGCCGATGGTATGCGCGCAGCTGAACACGATGGCGATCTTGTGGGCGTCCCTTGCCTGCAGTCGCGGGGTTCAACGATTCGAGGGCACGAAACAACTGGGGAAACGGCAAGTTGAAGCGGACGGAGAGTGCGTCCGTCCTGAAGAATGCAACTGCTTCAGCCGCGAGTGAATATTTGGAGCCGTACGGTGCATCCGAACGAGGCGGTTCCTGGAAGTGGCACCGCGTGAGAATCCAGGAGGGCATCACGACTGAGGCCGTGCGCTTGGGTGGGTGCAAACCGAATCCGACCGGTTCGGAATGATCTCTGGTCGCTAAGGTGTTGCTCGGCGCGCAGCAGCAAAAGCAGATATGATCGAGAAGGTGCCGTGATCGGATGCAGTTGCGGGGTTCCTGTCCGAAACATTCGTGCTCGATGGACAGGAAGGGATTGGATTGCCTCGCGCTGCATGACTGGTGTTGCCCTTTTGGCTCGCTGTTCAACGAATGAACCCATTTCCGCTTGCTCGATAATTTTTCACTTGGTATCAATTTTCTAAAACACGGTGATCTTGGAGAGACACCTTCTAGGTTATCCAAAACAAGGTACTCGCTTCACCTTGATATTTGTATCAAACTTTGAACTGGATACGACTTTGTACCGCAATTTGTAAACTAGCCTGTCTCTCGCCGTTCAAGGTTCAGCTCGCCATCAGCGTTGCTGAATAAGAGTAAAAAAAGCATCAACAACCACTCCTCATTCAAAGGACAAGTCACCTCCCGTTGTGTTGCCGATTCACTATACCTCACAGTACACCTGCTTGGGGAGAGGGCTGCGGGAAGGGAAAGAAGGAAAGCGGAGGACGCGGAAAGGCCGCGACCATACAAACCGCCATACAAAACCCGTTGTCCACGCTGCCAGGCAAACAAACAACAAGCACTTTCACATTATTCGAGTCTTCGCGACCGATCGACCGACCGCCAGTTCTCCGCTCTCCGCTCTCCGCTCCCGCTCTCCGCCCCCCCCTCCGTCCGCCTGCCTCCATCGCCCATGGCGGGGTCCGAGATCGACATCGACGACCTGCGCGAGAGCTACCAGCACCAGCAGAAGCTGGCGGACCACGGCTACGCGCCGTACGAGCAGTACGCGGCTCCTCCAAGCAGCGGACACACGAGCAACAGCATGAGCGACCACCACAGCAACAGCAACAGCAACAGCGTGGGCAGCGGCGGCTCGCTCGGCGCCTTCGACCAGGCCAAGGGCTCGTCCTACTCGCTCGAGGGCGGCGACAGCGAGGACTACTCGCGCGTGCAGCAGGCCAGCAGCTTTAACGTCGAGGAGATGATCAGCATGCGCGAGAGCAGCGGCGCGTACCTCCGTGACAGCCTCATGCCTCCACAGCCGTCGGCGTCGGCGCCGTACCCGCGCTCAGGCTCTGGCTCGCTGAACGGACGACCGGGCTTCGTCCCGCTGCCGCCCAACAGCCGCGACAGCATCGCCAGCGGCGGCGCCGGCGGCCGCTTCACGGAGCTGGGCAACCCGCTCATGCGCATGGACGACGGCTACCGGCGCACGGGCAGCAACATGCGCCTGTCGTCGGCCGGCACGACGCCCGACGGGCTCACGCCGCTGCTGCAGGCCGCGCGCGCTGGCGACCTGGTGCTCGTGAACGCGCTGGTGATCCAGGCCGGCACGGACATTCTGCGGCGCGACCCCATGTTCGGGCAGACGGCGCTGCACTTCGCCATCCGCGGCGGCCACCTGGGCGTCGTGCAGGCGCTGCTGATGCCGCAGCTGCGCGGGTCGATCGTCAACGTGGCCGACAACCGGCGCAATACAGCGCTGCACCTGGCGGCCGCCAAGTCGCGGCGCATGACCAAGCTGCTGCTCGAGTGCGGTGCCGACGTCAACTTCCTCAACATGCGCAACCAGACGCCGCTGGGTGTGCACATCCTGACGGTCACGCGCGACGACCCGACGCTGACGGAGATCCTGCTGCAGCACCGCGCCAACCCGAACGCGCCCGTGGACAAGTCGACGATCCTGCACGTGGCGCTCGACAAGGGGATGGTGCAGGTGGCCACGCGGCTCGTGCGCCACGGCGCGCGCCTGGACGCCAAGGACGAGGCGGGCAGGACGGTCTTCGACAAGGTGGACGCGCCGACGCTCAAGCTGCTGCTGTCCAAGGTGCGCCACGCGCCCGTGTGGATCCCGGACGACTCGCGCGCCGCGTGCATGGAGTGCAGCAAGACGTTCGGCATGGGCTCTCGCCGCCACCACTGCCGCTTCTGCGGCCGCGTCATGTGCTCGGCCTGCACCAACTGCCACGTGCGCACGAGCAAGCTGCCCTTCCCGGTGCGCAAGAAGGGCAAGAAGAACGCCAAGGTCGAGAAGGGCCATGCGAAGGCGCGCGTGTGCACCACGTGCTTCGAGATCTGCGGCGACGGCCGCGCGCTGGCGGCCACGGAGAACCACGGGCCCGAGACGGACTTTGTGCGGCATCCATAGACTGGGGAGCCGAAGGTCTTGGTGCGTGGGAGAGCGACGCTCTGCGAAGACAGCAGCGCGACCGCTGATGGGTCGTGTCCTCTTTTTTATTAGACGGGTTGGGGAACGGAACGGAGAGCGCGCGATGATCCGAAGGAGAGAGAAGGGAGGCGAGAGGACGGAGGAGAAGACGACGATGTACATGACTTGCACCTCGTTCACGAGGTACCAACCCGACCGATCCCCCAATCGACAGCGGCAAACGTGGACGCCATCCAATGGATTGTTCGTATCGGAGCCGAGCAGTACGGATTCCCGGATAGATGGACACACTACGCGACGGCAGCGCAGTACGTACTCCAACAATGCTATTCCTCACGCCTTGACGCTCTCTCCTTCTCTGGCAATGTCGTCGATCACTAGCTTACTAACGATGGACAGCGTCCGTTGGTCACGCGCGGTCGGCGAGCGCTCGGACTCTTGCGTGGTGCTCGCGCTCGCGCAGCTGGCGGTCGATCTCCTGGTGGATGAGCAGGTGCGTCGACTTGCGGATGAGCCTGCGCCGGCGCAGCGCGCGGTCTGCCTCGCCCTCCAGCCGATCGTAGCGCTCTCGCATCGCTCGCGCCTGCCGCTTGCCGCGAGCGCGGTCTTTCACCGCGCGCTGGTCGTTGGCGGCCTGCAGATCACACAGCCGCGCCTCGAACCGCTCCTGCTTGAGGCGCCGCTATCATTGCCGAGGAGGGTGAGTTGTGTGGGTTTGTGGGTCTCGATCATGAGAAGAAGCGAGCACCCACCAGCTCGTCGACGCTGATGCGGCTGCGGACGGCGCGGACGAACGCCTGGCCGTCCGCGAACGTCTGCGCGTACGAGATCTGCAGCGACACGAGCGACGGGCACGCGCCGCTGCGAATGACCTGGGACACCGTTCATCCATGAGGTTCCAGGTCAGTTGTGGGCGTCTCGACAGCAGACCAGCCTCGCCAACATACCTGTTGAAACGGGACGAGCGTCGAGGGCTTTGGGTTGCGCGAGAGGTTGAGGTGGTGGAGCGAGTGACATGCTCCGTTGGCAAGAGTCTCAGCAATGTGCATCTGTCCACGGTGAGGAATGGCGTTGTCTAGTGGCCAAGCAGCAAGCAACACCTTAAGGTGAGGGGAGTGCTGTCTCGACATTCGAGAAGTGTGAGCGCACCGCTGAGGTCGAGCGAGAAGAGTCCACGGGCTGCCCGCGAGCGGAGGAAGCTGCAAAACCTCGACGCGCCTTCCTCGCCAGCCAAGTTCCCTGTGAACGCAGTCACGAAATGGATAAGATGGGTAGAACTCCTCCGTCGAGAACACGGTGGGCCGCACCAGACAAGTCGAGCTCCTCCAGTAGCGGGCAGCAGTTGGAGCTCAGCGAGGCGGAGATGGCCTCGATATCCAGCGGTTGAATGCCGTTCCCAGCGAGACTCAAGCTCCGAAGGCTGGAGAAACGGTGACCAGCCAGCTCGCGAGCCAACATGTCTGCGGCCGCGCCAATGCCGTTGCTGGACACGTCGAGATGCTCGATCGCACTGCTCTCGGCATCTTGACTCGGGCAAAACGCGTCCAACACGGAGCAAAAGGCGCTCTCTCCTAGATGCATCGCTGTGGAAATCCCAATCAATGGACAGGTTCGAGTCCTCTACGTTCACGCTGACTGCTCCACGTACATGCGAGATTGAGACGTGTTAGTAGCCGCCACTGCGACCGTGGAGTCCGGTTCGGCACTCGTTGGACAGCTCCCAGTGGGTTCGCGCTCATGTTGATCGAGCGCAGCGGCCGCCAGTCGGCCGCTCGCATCAGCACGTCCACCAAGGCTCGAGTCGCGCTCGGGTCAGCCGTGACAGCTTCACACGAGAGCTGGGACAGTAGAGGGAGGTACTCTCTGGTCTGGAGATGACCGACAAACGCTGTCATGGTGTCGTAGGACACGGCGTTGCGCGAGAACGCGAGGGTTGACAGCCTTGGTGAGAGTCTCAGGCTCGAGAAGAAGCGCCGCATGTCTTCATCGCCCATGCCAACGTCTGGAGGTCACAAGGTAAGGGGGTTGAGAGGTGGCCAACCAGTTGAGTGCCTAGTAACTAGACGAGATGCTTGCCAGTGATGTCGAGCTGCTCAAGCAACTGGAAGCGGTCGAGCACGAACGCTCGAGCCCAGTCGCGCATGAAGCGACTCGAGAACGCCAATTTGGACAGTGTCAGCCTTCGCAGCGCTCGGAACTCGCGGCCGTGAAGCAGCTGAGCCAACTGCTTGAACTGCGCGTCTTCCATGTCAACGTCTGAACTAGACAGCGCCACAACAATCAGTCGTGGGAACATACTCGCGATGTCAAACACTAGCAAATCGTGCCTTCAATGTGCAGGGATTGGAGCTGTGAGCTCACTCGATCGGTGAATAGCACCTGCAGGATGCTCTCGAAGTGGCGTCCGCGTCCGAACCCAGTACCTCCGACGACAGTCAGGTCGTTTACGACTGGGAAACACTCGACGTCACCCGTGTCCAGGAGCGAAAGCACTCGACTAGCTGACTCGGCGGTCACACCAACTGCATACAACGAGTGAGACCAAGTCACGATGCGCCTCATGGTCCGGCTGGAAGGCCACCTTACCGAGTTGGAGCGCATTTGTGGCGGAGAACCTCACCTCGACACGGGACTTGTTGCTGCCGATCGTCGACAAGAAGAGCTGCGCTTGCTTCTCACTGCCGATCTCGAGGCGCATCGCGTCGCAGCATCCAAGGAACGCGTGGCACATCCCGCCGGCTCGGACACGGTCTCGGGCTGGTAACCAGGAGAGAATCATTGGGAGGAAACCCGCGCCAGAGAGCGGAAACAGCGCTCGGTGCACTAGGAAGGCTCTTGGTCGTGGATGGGAGCAGTACAACTCATAGAACGCTCGAACTCCAGCCGCTAGTGTGCGATTCACACTGGCACAACGTTGAGCAGGCTCGTCAGGAGCCAAGAACGACAGGATGTACCCCAACAACTCCATGTTGACCGCGTTGACGACCGTGAACAGCTTCGGCGGTCCGAGATCTGCCGACACGTCTCGCTTCTTGACCTTCTTCTTGGTGTGAATGCGGTCCCGCATCTTCTCGGCGGGGACCAGCAGCTTGGGCACCCAGCGCGAGTGCTTGCGGCGCTTGGGGCTCGTCGCGTCCTGACCGATACCAGTGTTATCGGCTTCTTTATCATCGTCTTCGTACTCGTCTTCGCCTTCATCTACTGGTCGGTGCGGCGCCGAAGAAGCTGAAGAGGCTGAAGCAGCTAGATCATCGCGGCTGACGGTGTTGACTATCGAGGTCGATACAAGCGATGGAGTGGATTGCAGTGCTGACTTGGTGGCTTTCACTGCCAGAGGCGGGGCTGCTGGAGCCAGTGGTGACACATCAGGAGCGAGTGTAGTAGCCGACGCCTTGGCCGGAGCTCTCCGCCGCCACAACGCGCGCTGCAACGTGCTGAAGATGCCACGACGGCCCTCCTTTGGCGGTGAAGCGACGGATCCTCCTGCCTTCGCCATCACCTTGGGTCTGCTCTTCTTCTTCCTCTTGATCGGTACGAGGAGCTTGCCGGTCGTCGAAGAAGCCATCGGCGCTGTGGATATGGCGTAAGAGATACCGACAAGGTGAGAAGACCGACGCCTGTTGGAAGCAAGCGACGGCTGCCATGCTATCCAAAATAACCCCCAACAAGCCACGAGTATGGATCTGATTGGACTTAGCTCCGTCATGACGCCTCTTTCCTTCATTCATCCGTAGTTGACGTTGTCGATGACATGCTTGTTGGACTCGCGGTCGACCGACAGGTAGGCGTCGATGCCATCGATCACAGCCTTGTTGCGTCCATTCACGACAGTCGACGTGCCCACAAGGTACCGATCACACGGGTAGCCACCGCCATGGACGCCAAGGACGTCATTGCCGCGGAAACCCTGCGGTCCGCGGTAGTACGCGGGGCAGTCGAGGCACTCGCTCGCGCTCTGAATCCCCTCGCTCATCGAGTACTTGCCGTTGGGGCAAGGGCCAGAGCACTCGCTGGTCGTGAGGCCAGTGGACGCGCCAATGACACCGCGAGGGCACGGCTTGCAGTCGAGGATCGAGTCGGCGCCGAGCTTGTCGTTGTATGTTCCCTTGGGGCACTTGGCCGTGCAGTCACTCGACAAGAGCCCGGGACTGTCGCCGTACACCCCGCGAGGGCAGAACTCGCACTCCCCCACGGTGATACCCGAGCCGGCGGGGCGGTACATGCCACGCGGACAGGGCTGGGGACTCGGCTGCACGCCCTGGTACAGGCGACCTGCGGGAATTTCAAGGCGGAGTTAGCTACAGAGTGAAGATAGTGATGGCAATAAGCTGTAGAGATGGCCGTACGTTGTACGAAGATGCGGTCGGCGACGCCGAGGCGGATGTGGGGCACGCCATGAGCGTGGCAAGGCGGTGAAGAGAATACATGCTGTTCATAAGCTAGGGAGAGGGAGAGGATCAGTCTTGGGTCACCAATCGCGGCGGCATCAAGTACTACGACAGAGTAGCAGTGACTTACCTAGAAGAAGAGCACAGTTGACCACCGCGACAGCTCCTACAACGAGAGTTCGCAGTCCGAACCGAGCAGCCGACGCCGTCTTCGCTTCTTGACGGGTCTCGATCATAACGCAGCTGAGACGCTCTGGGAGGTGGCAAAGCAGGTTTGATGCCTCGGAAGCTGGAGATGAAGTGCCGCAGCACGCGACGCAGTCATGCCCAACCCAAAACCAGCACTCGGTGAGCAAGAATAGCATGTATTATCAGCCCGACTGTGGGTGCTATTGTTGTCGATCTCCAGCCAAGGTTCACGCTCCGCCCATCAGGTCGTCGATCTTGCTGAGAATGCGTCGGATATTCTTGCGGGACGTCTCGTCGCCGACCATGTCGTCATACAGCCGCTCCAGCTTGCCCACGAAGTTCGGGTCTGCGTCGCAAAGCGCGGCGAAGCACTGAGGGTAGACGCAGAAGTTGCCGAGCGAGAAGAGCACGATCCGTCGGGACGCAGTGCTGGGCTCAGCCAGCGCCAGTTGCAGCAGTCTCAGTGGCGCTTGGTGGCCACACAGCGCGTCGCATAGTTGGTCCGAGATGCGTACCAAGTTGCCGAGCGCGCCGCCAGCGTTCGACCGCGTCTTGTCCTCTGGATCCTCGAGACTCCGCACGAGCAGCGGGATGGCTGGACGGAGGTCGTTGTACAGCGAACTGTCGTGGAACGCCGCGTTGCCGATCGCGAAGCACGCGAACCGACGGACGTAGCTGTCTGGGTCCGCGAGGCTTTGGATCATAAGCTCCAGTACTGACGCATCGAACTCGGCATTGCGGTCGACGAGCTGAGGGTAGAAGAGCGTCGAGTGGCGGCACAGGTTGCCGATACAGTTCAGCGCCTTGGCCCGCACCATGGCTTCGGGGTGCACGAGTAAGTCACGAACTTCGGGCATCAAGTTGGCGGTCAGGAGGTCGTCATAGTTGTCCCCAGAGACGCGCGCGAGCTGGATCACGATCAATAGTGTGTCGATCAGAAACGACGGCGACGAGCTGTTCCTCAGCATGCCGCACTCTTTGATCACGTGGATCCCGCCAGACTCGACGAACTGCGCGCCAAAGTGCTCTGAGCTGGTCACCAGTCGCGACAGGAAGCCCACTGGAAGCTCTAGAGCTGACGGTTCCAAGTGGATCTCACGTGCTGAAAGCGACACGAACCGGAGTACGCCAAGCAGTTGCTCGACACATTTCGCGTCGTAGAGGATCTCTTGCGTGCTCACTAGCAGCTCTTCCGGCACGGTGTGCATGAAGGGAATCCCGAGAACCTTGACGATCGCGTGGATGAGCGCTTTGACAGCGTTTGCGCCGCCTCCGACCACGTCTGGCCACTGGAACAAGTGCTCAATGTGCTTCCGGTTGAACAAGCTGACCACGTGTGGAAGCAGCTGGGCGTTGACGGCCATCTCGAGCTGCGGTGGGTTGCTGATCTGCAGCTCCCGCACCGTTCGCATCAGCTTGAGGAAGCAGAAGAGCCCCCACGGAGATAGGAGACCGTAGCCAGCGTTCGCAAGCAGCCCGTCAAAGATCTCCCAGACATCTCCACGGTCGAATATGGCCACGAACTTGCGAAGTGCGAGTGAATGGCTGGAGTCGTCACGCTCCGGAGATGGATGGCTAGGTGCTGACGCTTGCTTGGCCACTTTGGACGCCACTCGGAGCAAGAGAACGACGCCTGGGTCCATGAGACCTTGCGCGCGGACGTGATAGCAAGTCAGTGTCTCGACTCTTGACGTCAGGTCCTCGTCCCTATCAACACCGTCTCTGTCGTTGTGTGTGGACGGGGGCTGAAAAAGCCGCAACACGGACCGGAAGCACTCGTATGGCATGATCCCAGCACCAATGAGGTCTCGTAGCGATCTTGCGTGCTCACTGGAGCTCTTGTCGTCGACAAGTGGCGCGTCGGCAGTGTCCGACTCGACCACGTCCGCTAGAAAGGTGCAGATGGCGCTGATGAGCACCACGTCGCGCGTCTCGACGAGTAGCGGGTAGAGCACGAGCGCAAAGTCCCATCGCTGGGACTTTGACAGAAGTTCGCGGCGCAGGAGGACCGAGAGCAGCTCAACCGCTAGGTATTTCTCGAACTGTCGAAGTACCCCAGTAGACATGGCGTCGAACAGGATCGAGCAAATGCCTCGAGCTGGCTGGCCACGGACTGTTGACCCGATCTTGACCAGCCCCAGGTTCTTTGACAGCGGAGCAGACGACCGACTGCAGTGGCCGAGGATCTTCATGATGCAGCAGACGAGCGACTGGTCTTCATCGTCTTCGTCGTCTTCGTCGTCCGTTCCATTGGCACTGTCTCCTCGTTTGCTCAGTTGGCGATCGACAATTTCAGAGCCCAGCAGACTCACCAGCTCCGCAAGTCCGGACTTCAGCAGCTGGCTTGCCGCTTCGGCGTGCACTTTGACCCGCAGTCGGTACAGCTGCTTGACCATTTTCGCGCCGCTAGCATCGATCATGCGGTCACTGCTATCGCCGTGTAGTTTAGGGGTCAAGCACACGATCGGGAAGGGCTGAAGCTTTCCCCAGCTCTTCCCGTCCGGCTGCACAAAAGCCGACAGCGCGAACACTGAGAACAGTCCGAGATCTCGTCCGCGAACGGAAAGCCGGCCGCCTGGGGAGCGAGACTTGTCCGCGTAGCTGAGGATCTCGCACAGACTCTCGACGACTCCAGAGGCGCTGATGACCTCGATCAGTGTCGTGAGGTAAGTGGATCGATCAAGCATAAACCCGAGCCACTTGAGTGTTTTGGAGTGTGCTGCCGCTAACGCCGTCGACTTGCACTTCAACACGGTCGAGATCATGGCCATGTCCCCGGTACACATGAGGCGGTAGATTAGGGTCTCGGGGTCGTGCTTTGGCGCGCCGGAGCCCGCTTCAAATGCGTTGACGATGTTCGTGCACATCATACAGCAGCGAACGCACTGGTAAACCACCTCACCAACTTGGTCTGCGTCGCCGGGAGCTGGTTCTTTCCACTCGGTCATCAGACCGGCCACGAAGCTTTGGATCGCCTCCCTTGACTGGAGAAGCGTCAGGTCGGTCTCGACTGCGGTGAAGTCTTCCGACTTCAAAAGCGACGCCAAGAGCCGGGACGCGAGCTGAAGCAAGCTCAACACTGCCGCGGCGATCTCTCCAGGAAGACTGCGGTACGTAACCCCCGGGAGCAGTGAGATGGCGCGGTATACGCACCCGGCTTCTGCCCACTGGTTGCTGACCGTTTTCATCTGGTACTCGCGTTGTACCGCATCCCATGCATCCCGAAAGGCTGGAGCGCCGTCGACTTCCGGCGACACTACCGCCCTCTCGCTGCATCCATCCACTGGTGCTACACATGAGCGAAGCTTGGGCCCGGCAGCTTTGCTGCCTTCCTCGTTGACTGGCAGCTGCTGACCCGTCTCAGGGTCACATATCTTCCACTCGCCACTCGACCGCAGCCTCTCCATGCTCGGCCGGACTTCTCGGGCGTTTCCTCGAGGCGTGAGGTGGAACTGCGCCTCGTCGAAGAACCTCGGGAGCGTGCGCACTTGGCTTTCGAGCGCCAGTCGAGCTGCGAGCTGCTCCGGCGTCTCCGTGATGAAAGGGTGGCTCAAGAGCGCCGGCCAGGCCAGGCGACGAGCTGGGTCCTTGTTGAGCAGCCCGGCCAGGAAGTTCTGGAACGCCGGAGACATGGTCGACGGGTAGCTGACGGGCTCGTGAATGATCATCTGGATGAGTGACACGATCCTGTCCGTGTAGAACGGCGTGCGGCCGACCGCGAGCTCGTAGAGGATGACGCCGAGCGACCACAAGTCGACCGAGTACGTGTACGGCTTCTCCTGCACGAGCTCGGGCGCCATGTACAGCGGCGTGCCCTTGATGGAGGTGAGCAGACTGGCGTCGTGCGAGATGGCGCGCGCGAAGCCAAAGTCGCACAGCTTGACTTGCTGCTTGGCGCCGATGAGGATGTTCTGCGGCTTCATGTCGCGGTGAATGATGCGGTTCGAGTGCAGCAGGTGCAGCGCCTGCACGAGCTGCACGGCGATGCGCCGCACCTCGTCCTCGGGCAGGTACCGGTCGTCCTCGAGCGCCTGGAACAGGTCGCCCTGCGCGTACTCGGTCACGATCACGAACTCGCCCTCCGTCTCAAACGAGTCCATGATGGTGATCACGTTGCAGTGGTCCAGGCGCCGCAGGATGTTGATCTCTTGCCGCAGCCCCTGCAGGTCCTTGGCGCTCTTGCCGCGCTTGTAGACGAACTTGAGCGCCACGACGTAGCCCGTGAACTTGCGGCGGCCGCGGTAGACCTTGCCGAACGAGCCCTCGCCGATCCGCTCCAGGATGTGGTAGTCCTCGAGACCCATGGCGCCGTGTCCTTTCCACTCTGGGCGTCCGTCGGTCTTCTCCCTGCTTGTGGCTGCTTGTGGTCGTCGCCTCCTTGCTGGAAGATCTAAAAGCGGCGTCTCCTTGAGTTGTTTCTAATCCTTGGGTTGTTTCTAATCCCATTGCTTGAATAACCCGATGGCAACTCAATGAGAGCATGTCGCCGCGAATTCCGCGCTCGCAGCCGCACCTCCCGCATGTGTGGCTCATACCATGCCACCACCCCCAGCTTGCTGGTACTTGGTCACTTGAGGCGCTCACGCTGTCAATGTGCTGCTGTCGTCGGTGCTGTCAGTCGATGCGGTCGCGGCGCGAGCAGCCTTCTCCTCCTCCTCCTCCTCCTCTCGCTGCTCCTGGTCCGCCAAGTCGCTGAAAAGCGCCACGACCGTGTCGATACTCGGGCGACCCGCCGGGTTGAACGCGCACAACAGCTCCACCGCGCTCCAGACGCGGTCTGGCAGGTTCTCGGGCCGCTCGTGGGTGTTGCCAGCGCGGAAGAGACTCTCAATGCCGTCGTCCGACCGCATGCCGTACGGCAGCTCGCCCACGTACGCCTCGATCAGACAGAGCCCGAGCGCGAACGTGTCCGCCCCGAACGACGGGTCCGGACCGTTCGAGATGACGCACTCGGGGACCTTCCAGCGGACAGAGTTCTCCATCATCCGGTGCCTGCGCGTGTTCGCGCGCTCGACAGAGCCGCACACCTTGGCCGTGCCGTTGGCACTCACGACCAAGTTGGTGCACTTCAAGTTGCCGTACTTGAAGCCTTGGTCGTGCAGGTATTGGACGCCGCGCGCGACCTGGAGGAAGAGCCGCCAGAAGCGTTTGCGGCGGTGGCAGATCGAGTCGCCGTCGTCGAGGAAGTAGGGCACGAACGACGCGGTGATGGTGTCCTCGTACACCACGAACGGTGACATTGCCGAATTGTCGAAGTGGCAGCCTCTACACAGCCGCACGACGCGGTCGTGGTCCAGCTGCAGCCACGTGCTGGTCGCGAGCTCGAACGCGTTCTGCTCAAAGCTGCCCGGGTCGACCTCAATGTTGCGGATCACGACCTGCGCCTGCCTGTTCCACGACGCGTCCGGCCCTGGCTGGCGGCGCTCGGCACCGGTAGTGGAGTTACTATTGAAGTTGTACAGGACGACGTCCTGGCGGTCGGCGACGACCTCTGGCGGTACGAACCACGCTGGGAGGCGCGGAACTTTGATTTGGGACCGCCGGATGATGGTTCTACTCGCCTTCTGGACGATCAAGAGCTCCCGTGGCGAGTCCGTGTGGCTCTCCGCGTCCATCTCGTTTTTGAGCACAATGAGGCCCGATAGGGCCGATCAGGTGGACGGCATCGCCCGCCAGCTCGTCCAGCCGGTCAAGCACGGCGTCTCGCCCAGCCTCGAAACTCGCCCGCCACCCCGCAACCACCACCACAGTCGCTATTGAAGTGACGTCTGGCATCAGCCAAGTCGGGGGCAACGAATCGTCCTCGCACACGGTGCCTAACGCGAGCGCGATCTGGTCAATGTACCCATGGAGCGCCATGACGTCCTGCAGCATGTAGCGCGCCGCCACGAGCCGGACCACGTTGGTCTTGCGCTGCTGCTTGTCCAGCAACTGGCGCAGCTCGTGCACGAGCGTCACGAGCAGCATGAGCGCCGGCAGCTGCGCGCGCCGTTCGAGCAGACGAACAAGGAGTTCCGGCTGTACCACAAGCAGCCCTCTCGCGAGCTCGCGCATATCTCGGCGAGCATTGAGGCGCTGGACGAGGCGCAGCACCCGGCGCACCGCATGAACGTGGACGCGGTGATCACCAAGCTGTCGAGCATCGCCGAGGCGGTCCAGGACCTCAAGCAGGATGCCAAGAGCAAGGTCGCGAGCCAGGAAGCGGGGCTGAACGCATGCGTGAAGCGAGCGAGCTACATGACGGAGATGGATGCGTCGCTTCAGGCGCAAACTGGTCCAAGAAGACGGCGGCGGACGACGGACACGTGAACGACCGGCTCATTGCCGACTCTCTGCTGAGTCGGGGGCACCTTGAGAGCGCCAAGATCATCTTGGACACGAACAGTGAGTTATCCGCCCTTTAGTGAGCCGCATCTGGAAGGAGCCTCACCCTGTTATCCTGTGATTGTGGGCAGAAATCGGGTATTTGGTGGACGAAGCGCTGCACAAGAAGTGCCGCGCGCTGGTGCTGGATCCCGAGTCGCGCAGCACGTTGACCGCCATCGCGCGGTGCTCCCAGAATGAGTCGCGTCTGCGCCGGCTGCAGTCTCCGTTGGAGATCGCCTACGACTTCAGGAAGTGGTTGAGCTCATCCGAGCCAACAAGCGACTGGAGGCCATTCAGTACGCGCAGACGCACCTGACGCCGTTGGCAATGCAGCAAGATAACCCCGAGCTGAAGCAGGCGGCGATTCAGGACGTGCAGGCCGCGATGACGACGCTGACGTTCGAGTCGCCCGAGACGTGCGGCATCGCGTCATACGCCAAGCTGTTCGCGGCAGACCGGTGGACAGACCTCGTCGCCTTGCTCCGCAAGACGTTCTTCGAGGTATTCAGGATGCACAGCCCTCCGTCGCTCTCGATCGCGCTGCATGCCGGCCTGTCATCGCTCAACACGCGTGCGTGCCACCGAGCCCGCGATGCGCACCTGAAGAAGAACCTCGTGCGGCGTCGGTCCGAGCTTGAAGCTGCCAACGACGAGCGCGATGCGAAGAGCGAAGAGCGAAGACAACAAGAGCGAGTCAGCCAAAAAGGCCAAGCTCGGCGGCCCGAACCAGCCGGGAATCCGACCGCCAAGGTGTACATGGCCGACTACCCCGCCGAGCGAGTGCGCGTGAGCTCGCCTGCCCCCGTGTACCCCGCGTGCGGCGACGTGGGCAGCCAGCTGTGCCACGGCCTCCCGTTCGCGTACCGTCCGCACTCGCGCCTCGTGTGCCGCGTGACGCAGAGCGTCATGGACGAGAACAACCCGCCCGTCGTGCTCCCGAACGGCCGCGTGTACAGCCGCTAAGGCAGTAGGCATGCGACGAAGACGTTGCCGGCGCCACCCGTGGCTTGAAGATGCCTGAGTGCAGCAGGTTCTCCGCCACGCTCTGCATGAAGTCCTGCTCGACCAACCAGCCACCTTGGTCGTGTGCTCCGTGTGCATGAACCTGTTGGCAAACAGCGAGATGACCTTGAGCCTTCACATCCCCCACAAGCACCAGCTCATGAACAAGCACTCGATCGCGGCCAGCGTGACGCAGGCGCTGCTTGCGCACGGCGCGCGCGTCGTGGTGGCATTCAAGCTGCCGCTGTCCGCGAGCCAGCGCGCCGCCTGCGGGTTCTTCGCACCAAACGACTCCGCACTACAGTTCGCCACGTGCGACGTGCAGGACGAGCGCAGCGTCCAGGCGCTGGCCGAGGTCTGCGACAACGCGTTCGACGGGCGACTCGACATGCTGGTGCACTCGGTGGCCTTCGCGCCCAAGGAGGCCTTCCCCAACGCGCCGAGAGGGTTCCTAAACACGAGCAGAGCCGCGTGGACACAGGCCATGGACGTCAGCGCGTACAGCCTCGTGGCGCTCACGCGCGCGACGTACCCGCTGCTGCGGGCCAGTCAAGGCGAGAGGGTGGAGGAGGGTGAGGCCGGGCTGGAGGACCGCAGCGTGATCGCCATGACGTACGCCGGGTCGGCCAAGGTCATGCCGAGCTACAACGTCATGGGGCCGGCCAAGGCGGCGCTGGAGGCGGCGACGAGGCAGCTGGCGTTCGAGCTCGGGCCGGACGGGATCCGCGTCAACTGCGTCAGTCCAGGGCCGATGAACACGGTGTTGGCGCGAGGCATCCCGGGCATCTCGTGCGCGAGGTGGAACAGCGAGTGGCGAGGACAATGTTGGCGCTGATCGACTGCATTGTGTTTCAAAAAGAGAATGCGCAAGTACGCGGCAGACCACGCGCCGCTGCGGCGGACGCTTGTCACTGACGTCGTTCTCTGCTGGTGTATTGGCAGTGGACAGTGTACTGAGTGCGATGGCTCTGTACGTGCGGGACGAGAGCGAGTTGTAAGCCGACACGACATAGCGCTACATGAACTCAGCTTCGCATGGAGAAACACTCGATTCCACCCGAGCTATGGCATTTAGCGTCACGAATGAAGGACGGACCCCCGAATGGCGTGCTGGTGCTGCTATATATCGTGGCGCGGCCGCTATGCTCAGCAGGTTCTCTACGACTCGCTCTCGGTCAACAGCAGCGACGGACTACCCGTCAAGCAGGAGCGTCGCCGTGTCATCGGTGGAACAGGTGAGACCGTTAGCCATAGAGGTAAGATAGTGGGGAGCGGCAAGCAGCCGTGCAAGTCGAGTCGACGCATGCGAACCAACAGGCGTTGGGGAACCAGTTGACGCTGCTAGCGCGGTTGCAGTGGACACGCGCAGCTTGCTGAAGCAATCGAGCCTTCTTCAAGGCTCGAGCAAGCGGCAATGTGCGCGTCTCGCAACACGACTGACGACACAAGAGCTTGAGGCGCGAGAGGAAGGCCGAGCCAGGGTTGCAACCCCCGAGGCGGCGCGTGTCGATCAAGCCCTCGGCGGAGACCAGCGCGGCGCTTGTGTTGGCGTCGAAGCGGTACAAGGCCGACAGGGGTTGCGCCACGCGCTCAGACATTTTGGCGGGGTCTGCGGAGTCGGACGCGGATGCGGGCACGATCACCAACAGCACGACTGCTTCGGGTCGCCGACGGTGTGCTTGGTGTCCGACTTGAGCCATCCGCATTTCCGCTGCAACGTTCTAACTTGAAGTGAGAATGTGGATACTTTACACAAGAAAGACGAAGCCGGTTCAGCTAGATATAGCCGGACTGAGTATCCAATCCAGTCACTGACTGCGTCTTCAATCAGGTTAACATGATGGCATCGTGCAGATGCATGATCCAACGCGTTTACAGCGGGTAGCAGCGCTTCTGCCCTGCGCGCGGCCGGATTCCCACTGCGCTTCTGCGCTCCACAAGCTCGAGTTGAGCCGACGAAGTGCATCCACGCACCACTTCCATCTCAATGAGCTCGATATCAGAGACCACGCAACTCC
>JAADXY010000660.1:0-16922 GCA_023338065.1 Phytopythium montanum
CGAGGGAGGAAGGTCAGTGTGAGGTCGGGTGGTGGTCGTAGAGTGTTGGTCGTGAAGTTGAAGACGGCAGAGTGTTGGTTGAGAAGTGTGAGGAGCATACAAAATCCAGCATTGATGACCACGAGTGATGGTCGTTGAAGACAACGAAGCCACTCATCGCCTCCACGTCCTGCGGTGCCGACAGTCATCGGTCTGTCTCACGTGTGTGATGCTCGCCACCGAGACCACCAGTGCAATCGCATGGCGAAATGCACGCACCTCTAACGAGACGCCACCGGTTCACATGTTCTCGTGGCCCTCGAGGAGCTTGGTTGATGGCGCATGGCTCCTGACACGAGAAGGCCGACTCGAGCATTGTTTCCCTCTTGGGTGAGTGATGGCACGCCCTCAGATGGCCTACACTCGTACGTGAGTCTCTCTCCTCCGTGGATGAATGCGCCGAGCCGAGCGAAGCCGACATGCATTCGCTCGCCATCTGTCGTCCAGAACGACTTGGAGCGCGCCGCAGCCGCTCATATCCCAACTTGCCGTCCAGCAGCGACAGCAGAAGAAACACTACCACCAACCACCAGCCACCAGCCACCAACCACCAGCCACCACAAGGAGACAAACAAGCAGCAAACACATCCGACACCATGAACAACTTCGCAGCCAACGCCAGTCGAGCCACCAACCTGTATCTGCGCGCAGCCGTCGACAGTGCGAGAGCCACCGACGGCAGTACTGGCACGACTAATGAGACTGAGTGTCGAGAATCGCTGACGACTGCCGCGAGCGAGGCGTCGACGGCCTCGGAGCGATCGGCAAATGGCAGCGCGTCGACGGGTAACGAGGCGACGAGCGACACGGCGGGCGAGATGAGCGTCCGCGCGAGGCAGTCGCTGTTATCGCAGGCGCTGCTCGCGAGTCGCACTCGTCGCTAATCTCCGACGAAGTCGACCGAAGTGCTCCGCCAGCGAACACTGATATCTGAGGACTATTGAGCATGGATTACAGGATGACATCTTTGTGAATAACATACCCACCGACCTTGACACCTGTCCGAATACTCAGCCCGTAGGTTCGATGCGCGCGTGGCGAAGGAACGTCAATGAGAACCGCTGGTTGCGCTGCCTACGCATTGCGTGCGGGTTGCCATCGAACTCTACGCCGCCCGTGATCTTGATGAGCACGTCGTCCTCGCTACTCGTGACTCTCCAGAGCAGGCGCAGCGACCACAACATGGTCGTGAAGGCTCGTCCGAGGTAGAAGGTCGCGGCGCGGAACTCGTACACCGTCTCGCTCCACAGCGAGACCCGGAGCAGCACGTGGTCGTGCAGGACTTGGACATCGCCATCAAGCAGCATGACGGTCACGAGTACCTGGACCCAGATGTCTAGCAGGACAATTAGCGCGGTAGGTCGTCGTCGGAGATGCAGCGCGCGTCGGGTCTCGAGGGTCAAGCTGTCCTGCGTCGTGACGAGGAGCCGCCAGAGCCACGCGGTGAGCACCGGCAAGCTACGCCAGCTCCAGTCCAGCAGGATGCACAGCGCGACCTGCGCACATGAGACCTGGAGCATGACGAACAGGACGTCGAAGGACGCGAAGATGCGGCCGAGTAGCTGTCGATGGTACAGGCCGAACAGAAGGCCGCAGTATGCGAGCGTCGACACTAAAGAGGCGATGGAGACCGGCAGGAGCACCTTGTCCGCTGGCGGGTGCTCGCTCTCGTACCCGCCAAAGGTGTAGACGTTGACGAAGGCGGTGCCGAGGAAGGCGAGCACCCCGACCGAGTGCAGTGCCAATCGCTGGCTTCTCGACGGCTTCCAGCCCAGCAGGCGAGGAGCGAACACTGCGCGCTTGTCTTGTATCGGGGTCTGAGCCACCAGCCGCATCTTCTGTCGTGTCGTCACCGCATCTGCTGGCCGTGGAACTTGAGCCGTCGCCGGTCCTGGCGGCTGGGCTTGAGGAGGCGGTCGAACGCGCAGTCTGCACCGGTAGCTGACGAAGCTGACGACGTTCGGGTCGTCCCTGGCCTTCTTGCCGAGCGACCGCTTCCTGAAGGCCGTGCGCACCATGAGGATGAGCATGGTCGCGAACGCGTTGATGAGGAACTCGTGCGACATCAGCGCGTGGCCGCCGAGCTTGAGCAGCACGAACGGCCGCGGGTCCGGCACGAGGTGGAGCCCGAAGATGACGAGCAGGAAGACGTGGTAGAAGGCGGCGAGCACCGAGCCGGCGGCGAGCTGCCGCGCCTCGATCTTGGCGTCCGACCAGACGTTCATCTGGATGCCGTACCAGTACGCCGGGATCATGGCCATGCGCATGTCACCGAGGTGCAGCATGAAGATGCCGCTCGTCACAGCGTTGAGCAGCGTGAAGAACCAGAACTCGTACGTCGTGGCCAGGCACCGCAGGATGTCGAGCTGCAGGTCCGTGCTGCCGGACACGAGCACGGGGATCTGCAGCGAGATCTTGAGCACCGCCAGTGGCCGAGCGATGGTCGGAGAGATGACCAGCACCGCCGCGCCGATGAAGAACGCCAAGGCGTACAGGATCGCGATTGGGTTCCCGATATACCGCATCCAGTCGCGCACCGACTGCGCGGCGGTCGGGCGGAGTAGAGCGGAGAGCAGCGTGTGTCTTACATCGATTGTGGGCAAGTCGTGCGCTGCTACGAGCTCGTAACATGGCGTGGAGGCTGTAGAGTCCACCGTCATGGTGACCAGTGGTGGATGCGTTGGAGTTTCAATGTCAATCTCAACTCGCTGCTGTCTGATGCCCAGGCCAGGAGCTATAACTGGCCTCGTACTATCATTAGACGCGCTGTCGACAGACCAGGACCAAACCGACATGTCACCTGCTGCCTTGAGCAGAGGCATAGGTTGACGCTCCGAGTCGGACAAGCGCCTAGCTTCCCACGGAGATGGTGACGCCGGTGTCACCAAGCAGCGGCGGACAGCCGGCCTCCTCGTATGCGTACGAGCTGGTCGAGAGCGACGAGATGCCGCAGGTGAACCTGACGCGGTCGATCGGTAGCGAGCGCTGGCGGCTGTGTACCCGTCAACCTCCTCCAACCGACGACACTGCAGCAGTGCCAACCGAGTACCACTGGTCGGCCAAAGCGACTTGGTTCGTCAGCTTCTTACTGTCTCCCTTCGCCATCATCTCGGCGCTCCGAACGTCAGGGGCAACGGCCGACCGGCTCGCCGTGCTCGCCATCCTCGTCAACCTGCCGTTCTGGGTCGTCCACTTCCGCGCGCTGCGCTTCGACGTCGCGCGGCTCGTCGTGCGGACCCCAGAGTTCTGGTACTTCGCGACCAGCAGCGCGTTGTGGTGCGCGTCTCTAGCCGTGTACCTCAATGGCCTGCGGTCCGTCATCGCCTTCACCTTCTTCATGATGAGCCTCATCGTCGTGCTAGTGGACGCGGACGCCATCTTCTCGAACCACGTGCTGGCCGTCGCCGTCCTCGGGTTCGTCGTCAACTTCGCCGTCTTGATCCTGGTCAACCGGCAGTTGATCGACGACGCCTTCAGCTTCGCGGTGCTCAAGGGGGCGACCGGCGTGCTCCAAGTTGAGGACGTGATCGTCAGCGGGCTCATCACCAACACGCTCCACCTCGCGCGCAACGCGTACCGCCGGCATCGAGAGACCGTCGAGCAGCGCCGCATGCACTGCTCGCTGCTCCGCTGCATCATCTACCGGCGCCGCGCCAAGCTGCAGCTCATCAGCTCTCCTTCCAACTCGACCGTCGCTCCGTCAGGGCCTCCTCCTGGTCTTGCGGCTCCCTCCTGTGCACTCAGCACCGCCGTCATGCGCATGGTGAGAGTGCCCGTATTGGCCACCTTCAAGGCCAGCAACACCGTGTTCCCCGTCGACTTGGACGGCCTGCCGTGGCGACAACGGACGCGAGTCGCCGTCGTCTTGACTGTGTGCGCTGGGATCATATCCATCGCCGTCACCTTCGCTGGACCGCCCGAGTCGTCGACAGCGCCAGTGCCAGCGCCTCACCGAGTTCCAGCTGCCGTCGCCGCTCTCGCCCTCACGTCGCTGAGCTGCGGACTCTTCTGGAGCCTGTGCCAGCGACAACTACTGCGCTACATCATCCAGTCGTTCGACTTCCTCTACCTGTCCATACAGCTCACGATCGCGCACGGTTGCGCCTGTGAGTTCGTCGACTGGGACGCGCGAGCACTCGCCGTGCTCAGCTGCTGGCTCTGGATGCACCTTGTGCTCACGTCGGACGCTCTCACGCCGGTTGTCCGAGCCAAGACGGGCTTTAGGGAGAGGTACCTGGCTCCAGTACCCGCCATCTTCGTCGTCGCCTTCGTCACCCTCGCAGTGTACGAGGCGTTCGTCAACCAAGCCAACGACGGCTCCCGCGTCCTGTTCGCGTTCACTCTCGGCCCGCGCAGGTTCGAGTTCCGAGCGTTAAGGATCTTCTTGGCGCGCTTCGTGTCCATCGTATGGTGGTCACTACGTGTCTTGGCTCGAGTGTGGACGGCGAGTGAGGGGGAAATGGTCGAGCTGCGCATGAAGGCGGCCTTTGCGACCAACATGGCGGCAGCTCGTAGTCACGACGCCAACATGGAGCGACTCAAGAACCGGAGATCGGGCGGTGAAGACGAGGTGAGAGCTCCAGTTCGGGCCAACCAGGTCAAGCCGACGGCAATGTAAGCGCTCTAGTTATCGACGGGAGCTAGGCGACGCTGCTTGAAGCGCCAGGGCGATTCCCCTCTCCAACCGGTCGGACGTGGTGTCGTAGTTGGAAGGGGACGAGGAGCTTGTCAGCTGCTGCTTGAGCTTGAGGATCTCGTCTGTCAGCACGCGCAGCGTCTTCTTGTTGCTGCTGGCGGTCGCTGTCACGTGCTGCAGCGCCACGCGCAGCTCCATGTTCTCGGCCTTGAGCGTCTGGTTCTCGACGACGACATCGACCACCATCCGGTCCACTTTCTCCTCCATCTCGACCAGTCTGGCTTCGTGAACGCGTCCGGACGTCGCTAGAGACCTGTCGACGTCGCGTCGGAGCGTCCGCAGCGCCTTCTCCAGCTTGGCATCGCGTAGTTGAGCTTCTTCGCTCCGTAACTCGGCTCCTCGAGCCACTTCTGCCTCCAGTCTGCGCATGAAGGCGATCTGCTGGCCGCTCTTGTCTCGCTGCTCCCTCGCGAATCCCTCGACGTGGCACTCGGCCGCTGTCATTGCTCGCTCCAGCCGCGATAGACCGGTGGCGAACGAGGAGATCCGCGATCGCTGCTGCTCCAGCTCGGCCGCGATGAAGTCCACGAGCTCGTCTCCGACCGCGTGGGTCAGCGACGCGTCCAAGTTTCTCGACACCGGTCGGTATATCGACGCGCTGTTGGAAGGACCTGCAACATTCACCCGATCGGGAGAAGCAGCACCTTTGGCGCCGCCAGTGGAGCGCTCGCGGCAGTCGCTGGAGGACTCGAACGCTCCTCCACTCGTCGGCTCTGGGCTTCGAACAAGCTGAGCGCTCTCTTCGTCTCCAGCGACTTCAACCAAACGCACTCCAGCCGCGCTCTTGGCGACAGACGGCCGGCGTCCAGTTGCATCATCAGCCATCGACCTAGTGCTCATCTTGGACTCGATCTGACCAGGTTCACTGGCCCAAAGCCGCTTGCTGCTAGCAGTTATACACGCAAAGGAAGCGTCGCGCTGGCGATCATGGCCGTCTATTATTACTGGTACACTCCGTCCGTCCGTCAGTCAGTCGCAGTCGCGGATGCCTGGCTCCTGCTTGATGCCCGCGCCGAAGAACTGCTCTTTGAGCTCTCGCAGCTTGCGCTGGCGCTCGCGGTGGCAGTCGCGCTCGATGCGCAGCTTGTGCACGGCGAAGCGCTTCTTCTTGACGCGCTGCTCAAGTTCCTCGAGCTGCTGCTCCAGCCCGTGCAGCTCGCGCTTGCTCGCGGCGTACTCGCGGTTGATGCGGACCACGTCGTCGTCTTCTCCTTGAGCTTCAAAAGCGGGAGAAGATCGGGGTGTCGACCGCTTTGAGGCCGTCGACACGCGGCTGGAGCTGCTGCTTTGCCGTCTAGCAGGCTTCTCTCCTGCGGCTCGGCCTGTGCGGAGTCGTGGACGTTTGCGTGACGCTCCAGCAGCTTTGGACCGGTCCTTGGAGCCAGCTGGAGCCTCCTCTTCCTCCTCCTGGCTGTCGTCGTCATCGCTCGCGGGGATGAAACCCGCGTCCTCGCTCTCGGCCGACTGCGCCGCTGTATTCGCCGGGTGAAATGGAGGAGGAGTCGACGGGTGGAGCCACATTGGAGCGTCCTCCTTCTCGGTCTTCTTGGTCTTCTTGGGCTCGTCGGTCTTCTCTTTCGCCTCCTTCTCGCGTACCAGCTCGTCCAGGATGCCTGGCGCCACGTCGAGACCACTCCCGAGCGTCAGTTACTGTTGTAAGCAAGCAGGGAGGGCGAGAGACGCACCGTGGAGCTCGACGTAGGCGTACAGCTCGTCGTCGTCCAGCACAAAGTCGACGTTGTGCACCGTGGGCTCCTTGTTGGCGCGTCGAGCCAGCCCTTCAGGCGTGTAGTAGACCCACGTGTGCAGGCCCGAGGCCGGGAACTGGCGCCAGCCGCGCGCCTCGAGCAGCTCGAGCAGCGCCCCGCGCGTGAAGTACTTGCGCGCCAGCGGCGGAGGCAGTTCTCCGCGCCGAGAGCGCCGAGAGGGACGCCCTGGCGGCGTTGTCGCGACCGGAGAAGCGCCTTGAGCACGTCCGACGCGCATTGTAGGTGTAGGAGGAGCGGGGAGGCTGGGTGGAGGGCTGTGGAGGCCGCTATGGACGCGGGATGGTGGCGCTTAGCGGCACGGAAGAAGGCCGAGTCGGCTGTGATTGATGCGGATAAGAATCGGAAGGTGGTGACTGGCTAATACGACGAGGGTGTGTGTGTTTTTCGTTTTGATATTTTGTCTGAATTGTTATGGCTATATTATCGATTATGAGAGGATATGGTTTGGCTACATTTGCTGATGGCTACATTCACTTTCCACGATTGGTCTTGCCTACTGTATCTCTATTGACACACCATCAGACACAGTGGACAACGAGTTGATCCTATCAATGGCCTGCCTAGTGCTGGCCAGCGGCCTATCGGAACGTGGACAGTCCGATGGTCCGGTCGAACGAGACGGTGAAGATGGCGTCGTGCTGCGGGTGCCACGTTGCGTGCAGCACCGTTTTCTCTGCGATAACATCAAGACAACAACGACCGGTTAGCATTGGCACTCGTGGCGTCACTAGCGTGGTGACAAGAGAGAAGACGGGGACGTACGGTGGATGCGGAGCGACTGCTGGGGAAGCACCTTGGGGAAGAGCGCCCCGCGCATGCGCACGTCCCAGACGTTGACGATGCCCGACTTGCTGCCGCATGAGACGTGCATTCCCGCGGGCGACCAGCGCGGCACGATGTACTGGCTGGTCGAGTTGCCTGCCCACGTCATGTTCATGGCGGCGTTGGCCGTGCCGCGGTGCGCGCGCTCGCGCAGGTCGCGCAGCAGCAGGTTGTGCTCGTTCTGCTCGAGGCTGCTGACCAACAGCAGGTGCGGGTTGTGCGGATGCTCGAGCACGGCGTTGATGCGCGAGATGGTGGGCTTGCGGCGCTCCATGACCACGTGCGTCTGGAACTTGTGCACGTCGTACTGCACCACGAGGCCGTCGAGCCCGCCAGTGTAGATGGCGCCGCGTCCAGAGTGGATGCACAGCGCCTTGATGTCGCTGCGGTGCTCGCGGTGCAGCACGCGCCACTTGAAGTCGGCCTCGCCCGTCGCCGCGTCCTCGTGCTCCTCCCAGAGCACGACCGCGTGGTCCGACCCGCCGGTTGTCACGAGCGTGTTGCTCGTCACCTGCGAGCCCGAGCCGGACGGCACCCAGTCGATGGACGAGATGCCCTTCGGGTGCAGCGTCGTCGCCTTGGGCCTCAGCCGGTTCTTGGGGATCGCCTGCGGCGTGTTGCTGTCCCGCAGCTTGAGCTGGTGCAGCTGCACGACGCAGAACTCGCCCATGCCGTCCAGCGGGTCGCGGAATGCCATGGCCATGCGGTTCCCGTCCGGGCTCCACTGGATGCTCTCAGCGCACGCGTTCTCGGACCGGAAGGACGCCGGCGTGAGCGACACGACCTTGCTGATCTGCTTGGCCGCGTCGCTGTAGCTCCACAGGATCAGGCCGCCCTCGTCCGCACTCGTCGCAAAGATCGACGGCTTCATCGGGTTGACGCTCAGGTGCCGGCCCTTGCGCGCGCTGCCGTCCGGAATCGACTTGAACCGGTGCTCCACCAGCAGTTTGGGCTCCCGGGCGCGGCCCCAGAATTGGTCCGGCATCTCCAGCGGGCTCGCGTCTGCTAGCGCCTGGCGCGGGGGCGACTCGATCGGCACGGCGGTCGGCTCGGCGCGGCGGCTTGTGCGGCAGGAGCCGGCTCGAGACCGGCCGTCCGCTCGCTCTTGCTTTACGTCAATTATCACAACGTCGTCGTCGTCGTCCTCATCCTCCTCGTCTACGATGCGCGGCCGCTTGCTCTGCGACGGCCGCGCCTTGCTTTTCGACCGCCCCTTGCTCTTCGACCGCGCGCGAGTATTCGGGCGTGGAGCCTCACCAGCTGACGAGGAGGAGGAGGAGGACGGCGACCGGGCACGGCGAGACCGCGACCGCGTCCGCGAGTGCAAGTGCGTGGTCGCGCTCTCGTCTCCACTACAGAAGCGCTTGGCCAGGTCCTGTCGCTTGCGCAGCCCGTCCAGCACGAGCTCCAAGTCCTCGACCTCGTACTGCTTCTTGTCGACGCGGCCGCGCAGCTCGTCGAACTCGTCCTGCAGCTCGCGCAGTTCGCTTCGCCGCCGGTCCACTTCGCGTTGTGCCTCAGCCACCTGCGCGTCCATGTCTTCCCTCGATGGTGACTGGGATGGCGCTCGAGCAGCGGACGCCGACCGCTCGCGGCGCTTGCCTGTCGCGCGAGAGCTGGATGGACGGCGGCTGTGGCTGCGGCGGGAGCGAGGAGGAGGCGACGCTGAGCGCGAGGGCGAGCGCCTGCGCGCTGTAGAGCGCCGTTGATCGGTCGACTTGGAGCGCGTGCGCGTGCTGACTGGCGACGCGCGCAGGTTCCGCAACGCGTCCTCCGCCCAGATGCTCGTCGCGGTTTCAGTAGTTGTCCGCCTGCTGCTGGGGGTGCGAGCATTTCTTGTGCTAGGCGGCAGATCCCGCGACGCCTGACCGCGGCGACTGCTCGTGTCGATGGATCGCGAACGTCCCCGCCCTGCTGTTGAATTGGTTGCAGTCGCCGCTGCGGACGTTTGGCGAGCGAGTGGCGTCGACTGGCGGTAGTAGCTCGCCTTGTTCGTGTTGCTGGTGGCGCGGCGTACGCCGAGCGGGATGAGCCGCATGTCCCCCAGCGCGCGCGCGCGCGACTTGGACTTGGAACGCGCACGCATGGCGATGGACGGCGGCGGCGCCTCCTCCTCCGCTGGGGCCGCGCTGCGTCTGGCCGCGAAGCGCGGTGGAGACTGCCGGCGGCGCTGGAGCACCGCGTCGTCGCGCTCCAGGTCGCTCGGCGGGATGTAGAACCCCCCGTTGCTGCCGCCGCCGCGCGAGTCGTGGTTCCGGCGGCTCATTTTGCGTGGACGCAATGGCGTTGATGCGGCAAGACTGCGTTTTTGTATCGGCGTTTGCAGTATTAGTAGTGCTGGTTGCTGGTGCGGAGCAACAGCACTGCATTTTAGCCAATCAGAGGTGGGTTTCGTCGCTATTGTCTTCTGTGGTTGGGTGAAAATGTGTTAGGAAAATGGCGCCAACCGCGCCAAAAATGGCGGGAACGCGTGCAGCAGCACTCGAGCTCGCTGCGCCGCGCGGATCCGGACAGCTCGCCATGAACTCTGTTGCCGTCGGTGCTGCTCCATGGGTGCGTCTCACTCAGCATTCAAGATCGGCGACTCGAACGGACGCTCTCTGACGGTGGATTCTTCCACCGATCGCCGTAATGTTCGACTCGTGAGCCCGTCGAGTCGACGAGGTCCGCAGATGCTGCGCGTGCCATCATCTGCGCTTGCTTTACGATGCGTCGCGCACACTCGCCGCACGCCACGGATGCCACCTGCATCTCGCCTTCGTGTCAGTGGCGACTGCTCGCTGTCGCTGCCGCAAAGGGAAGGGTGCACCACTGTTGGGAGCAGCGACAACCGCGGACTTCATTTTCGGCCCTGTTGGACGCTTCGCCGTTCGCCCCAGGGAAGCTCGGCACATTCTCCGTCCGAGATGAGTCACTAAATGAGTCGGAAACCCAGGCACATTTCGGGCTCAACATGAAGGCGAAGCTTGGCGGGTCTACCCGAACTGTTGTTTTTCACTGCGTGGTTGTATGAGCGGAGAAACATTCAGTCCGCGACGCCAAATGGGTGAAACCATTTTTACGCGCGCTGATTGGTCGAAAATAGATTTCTCAACCTGATTTTCAGCCGCTGTTTCCCCGCGCCAGTACGTACCTACCACACTTGGTTTCAGTATGTTTGCAATCAGACCACCACCACGCTTCGGGAATGAACCTACCCCGCACGGTATTGACCACGCCAGTTCCGCTGACGTGGTTGTGCACTTCTTTCTCGCAGGATATTCGATCTCACAGTATATGGTCCCTAAAAATGCAGCTGCTTTTCTGAAATCAAGACGATCAGTTATGAGAGACACTCCGTTTTCTGAGAGGCAGTCGCCCACCAGGCACCTTTTCCAGGCCTCCGCCCCTGGTCCTTTCCCCCATACACAACAACATTACAGGAAAAAGTCCGTCGTGGCGCGATCTCCATACAACGCAACCAGCGCGCAAGGCCTCCGCCCCGCGCGACTCGCCCGCCGCTTTCCCGCCCTCTCCCCGCTTGGTGGTGCGTGTGTGCGTGCGTGTGCGCGACTCCCCGCGCTCTCCTCTCCGCGTCGGTGCGCTCCCCGTCCCGGAAGCCCCGACGCCGGCTCCGATAGAGACGCCGAATACCCCGAGACAGGCGACCCCGACACATACAGGGTCCAACATTGCCGGACGGGACGGCATCATGACCAAGCAGCCGTCGCACCTTCCGTCACAGTACAACGGCAGCCCCATGACGGGCGCCGACGGGCTGGGCACGGACGGCGCCGACAGCACGAGCGGGTTCGTCAAGATCGGCGGGCCGCTGACCGAGGCGTCGGACCCGCGCACGATCAAGGGCGGCGGGGCCGCGGCGGGCGGCGCGCCAGGCAACGGGCACCGCCTGTTCTACCTGCGCGTCATCGACTCGCGCAAGTGGCACTATTCGGAGACGTTCGCGCTCTTCCTGGACTTCTTCGTGCAGGTGCTGGCCATCTCGTTCACGGCCGAGACGACGTTCCACGACGCCGTGGCGGCCAAGGCCTCGCGCTTCTTCTCGACCGGGCTCATGCTGTGCTACTTCGTCGACATGCTCATCCGCGTGCTCGGCCTGCGCACGGCGCTCTTCCGCTCGCACTCGAACATCGCCGACCTGCTGTGCCTGCTCGCCATGGTCGCGCTGCTCGCCGCACGCTACGTGCTCGGCAAGTACGAGCACCACTTCACGCTCGGCTACCTGTGCCTCGTGGCGCTGCGCCTGATCCTCAAGCCGCGCGCGCGCACCTTCTCCAAGAAGCTGCACAAGTTCCGCGCCAACGGCGACCACATCCGCATCTCGATCGAGTCGCTGCGCGCGTCGCTCGCGCGCATCCCGGGCATCTCGGCGCTCTCGATCGAGATGATGGAGACGGACCTGCTCATCATCTGCGGCCGCGACGAGGGCGACATGACGCGCGACGAGCTCATGAACTTCCTCGAGCGCGCGCTGCACTACCGGCCGAACAACCTGTCGGCCACCGAGTTCCTCGCCTACCTGCGCGACATTGACGCCACGTCGTCCAATGTTGCCTATGGCATCCCGGACGTGGTGCGCAGCACGCTGTGGCACTGGTCGAGCCAGACGGGCGACCTCATCTTCATCTCGTTCGTCGTCTGCATCAACGCAGCCGTCAGCCCGGCCATGTCGTACTTCCTCGCCGTGCTCTCGGACGCCTTCGACACGATCGACGAGCCCACCAAGGACGAGGGCACGCTCAAGTTCGGCATCATCGGCACGCTCGGGCTCTGCGTGCCCTACGTGCTCGGCGACTACGCCGTCGGCTACTTCCAGTCCAAGATGATCTCCAAGGCCACCGAGGTGCTGCAGTCAAGCGTGCTCGAGATCATCCTGCACCAAGACACGCAGTTCTTCGCGGACCGCTCCGAGGGCGACCTGAACAACCTGTTTTCCAGCGACATTGCGCGCGTCAACGCGCTGTGGCAGGCAGTCTTCTGGAACCTGCTCAACCCGCTGGTCGCCGTCGTCTTCGGCTTTGGCTACGCGCTCTACATGGACGTGTCGATTGGCGTCATGTCGTTCGCGTTCACGGCCATGCTGCTCAGCAGCGGGCCGCAGGGTTTCGCTGCGCAGCGGTCCAAGGAGTTCGGCTCCAAGAACGCATACGTGGCGGCCGAGTTCCAGAACGCCGTGGGGTGCCAGAAGGTCGTGCGCGCCTACGCGATCCAGGACCCGCTCATGACGCGCTTCCGCAAGACGTGCAGCATCCTACGCAAGAACCAGTTCTCTAAGGACTTTTGGTCGAGCGTCGTGCAGATCTACATCGAGTCGGCCATGTACATCTTCACGGCCATCATGACGGCCTCTCTAGCCATGAAGGTCTGGCGCGGCGAGCTCGCGGCCGGCGACTTCTTCGGCTTCTACTCGCTGCTTACGCGCGTGTCGACGCCCGTGACGACGCTCGGCGGCTTCATGCGCGTGGCGATCGGCAACGCCTCGAGTTTGCAGCGCATCGACGACATTGTGTTGGGTCTTGGACCCAAGTCTGGACCGGACGACAGCGACAAGGACATGCCGGCGCTGCCCAAGATGGAGCACGACCTGCGCATCGAGAAGCTCGTGTTCAAGTACGACAAGACGTCGGAGAACTACATTCTGAACGAGCTGTCGGCCGTCATCCCGCGTGGCTCATACACATGCGTCGTCGGGCCCTCGGGCTGCGGTAAGAGTACGTTGCTGGCGTGCTTGATGCAGTTCCAGGACGCGGACGGCGGCTGCATCCGCCTGGACGGTCACGACATCTTCAACTTCTCCAAGAAGTCGTTCATGGACCAGACTGCCGTCGTGTTCCAGGACGGCGGCATCCTCAACGGCTCCATCTACGACAACATCCGCTACGGCAACACTGGCGCGTCGAACGCCGACTGCGAGGAGGCTGCGCGGCTGGCTGAGTGCCACTTCATCAAGGAGCTCAAGGACGGCTTCGAGACGATCGTCGGGCAGCACGCGACGTGCAACCTGAGCGGCGGTCAGGCGCAGCGCATCTGCTTGGCGCGTGCGCTGTGCCGCCGCCCGAGTCTGCTGCTGCTGGACGAGGCCACGAGCGCGTTGGACCCCGAGACGGAGGCGTCGATCATCGAGACGCTCGAGCGGCTGTCGGGCAAGATGAACATGACGATCATCTCGGTGACGCATCGTCTGTCGACGGCGATGAACGCCGACTTGGTGCTCGTGCTCAACCAGGGCCGCGTGGCGGAGCAGGGCCGGTACGAGGCGCTGGTGCACCAGGGCGGGCTGTTCTACGAGATGGTGCACAAGAAGGAGAGCACGGTCGAGGAGGAGGACAAGCCCGCCAAGGAGGCGGCCAAGCGCACGTTCATTGGCACGCGCGGCGCGCACTCGGACACGATCAGCTCGGTGCCGGAGGAGCAGGCCAAGATGCAGGACAGCGCGCTGGCGCTGCAGCAGTTCACCAAGGTGCTGAGCTCGCGCGTTGGGCCCGATGGCGTCGACGCCTCCGGCCGGCCCAACCCGACGTCGTGGTACCGCTACGGCTCGCGGCTGTCGCACCGCAGCCGCAAGACGAGTCAAGGCGAGGACGCGTACTCGACGCGCCGGTCGGGCAACAACAGCGACGCGCCGTCGTGGTTCGGCGACCAGCGCAGCGCCGCCACGTCGGCCGCCAGCGAGGAGGAGCGCAGCAAGTACTTCGTGCTGTAGACAGGGACGGGGATCGCCGCGGCCGTCGGCTCTCAGGTATTTACTTGCATGCGCGCGCGACGTTTGTGTCTAACCAATGCGTTCTCTTTCGGGAAACCAAGTCAAGTCCCTGGAGTTCTATTGATCTCGCGACTGGCTCAGAGCGCTCGCTCGCCGTTGCTCCGCGCCGTGAGCGCCTCGTCGAACTTGCGCAGCTGCCCGCGCTCGTGCCGCGCCTTGGCCAGCTTGCGCTGCTCCCTGGCCAGCTCCTCCTCGACCGCTTGCGTCCGGAGCCGCAGGGCCGCGAGTCTCTCGGCTGCCGACAGCCCTGCGACGTCCTCATCCTCGTCTTCGTCCTCATTCTCGTCGTCCTCCTCGTCCTCAAGCTGCTGGCTTGCCCGTCGCTGAGCTCTGCGGCTGCTCTCATCGCCCTGCTTGTCTATTGCGGTCTCCGCCCTCACAAGCTCCCGCTTGGCGTCCTCGAGCGCCTGCCGCCGCGTGCTCCGCTCCTGTCGGAGGCGGTCGTTGCCCTGCTCCAGTCGCACCAGGTCGCGCAGCAGCAGCCCCTGCCGCTCCTCGAGCCGCTGCGCGCGATGCACCTCCGGTCTCACCGCTCCAGGCGCCGCCTGTGCCTTCAGATCGCTCAGCACGCGCTCAAGCCGCCGTCGGTCGCGGTCCAGCGCTTCTTCGGCGGCGAGTAGCCCGCGCTGGTCGTCCACAAGCGCGTCCACCGCTTGGGCAAGCACTTGACTCTTGGCCGTCGTCATGGCCAGCGCTCGCTCGCTCTCCCTTCTCGCCAGTCGCCATCGCTCCACGTGGAGCTCACGCGTCACCAGAAGACGCGCCAGCTCGTCCATTCGCTTCTGGTAGAGCTTTGAGAGCCGCGCGCCGCCCAACTTGTCCACACCCCCGTCCACCTCCTGCTCGTCTCCTGACGTGGCCGTTCCGTCGCTCCGTCGGTCGCGATCCCCGTCCTCACCCTCTTGCTCGCCGCAGTTAAGCGTGCCCCTGGACACGTCGGCGAAGCGCAGCCGCACGGGTCGGCCCGCGTGCTTGAGCGCGTTCACCACCTGCGCGTACGACCAGCCCGCCAGGTGCGCGTCGTCGATGCCCGTGAGCCGCATGCCCACCGTCAGCCGCCGGTCCGGCGCGACGCCCCAGTTGTACAGCTCGGCGGCGCCAGCGCGCTTGCTGCGTCGGCCGCGCGCAGGCTTGGGCAGTGCGTCCACTTCGGCGAAGAATGGCACGGCGGCTTCCTCCTGGTCCTCGTCATCGCTGTCGACTTGCAGGGCTGGCGCCACCACCTCGCGCAGACTCACGCCCAGCCGCGGCTCGACGAACTCGATCTCGATCTCCACGCTCCAGCGGTAGCTCTCGCGGGGCACTGCAGTCCACAGGTGAGTGAGTGTCAGACTCCAGCCGCAAGCGTCGAGACTTGCGCAAGAAACGTACCCTCAATGGAGGAGGTAAAGGCGGCGCTACTGTGCGCCTGAGGACGCGCCCGACGCCGCCGCTTGATGGACGGCAGCGTCAGGCTGCGGACGAGCGGCATGGCGACCTGCGGAGCCCGCGAGAGCTGTAGGGAGGCAGCAGGAGGCGCGGCAGCAGCACGGTCACCTCGCCGATGGCCGCGGTCAATGCGCAATGCTGGCTGATCGTGCGGGAAAAACTGAACATAAATTTAGAATGTCGTTTCGGTGGCTGTTTTGGAATGTTGGCTGCATTGTGATCGTTGTGCTCACACTCGCGCTGTCATCGCGGTGGTGCTCTCGCCGGCGGCCTTGACGAACTCTGCGAGCGTCTTGAGTCGGCTGTAGAAGGTCTCGAGCGATACCTCGGTGGTTGTACCGACGAACGCGGTCTTGAGCACCGCGTAGTCAATCACGTGCCTGATCCACGGAGGCAGCCACTCGTCCGCTGGCGGCACACACAGCACAATGAAGCCGATGGGCTTCTCGTCCGACGCCTTGAGCACCATGGGGAGCCGCTCGACGCAGACATCGTAGATGGTCGTCTTCTTCCATTCCACGATCTGCTCCGCGGTCAGCTGCGTGTCGGGCGGGCCGACCACGAAGATGCCGTCGGTCGCGGTCCGCAATGCTGCGGTCAGCCGCGGGAAGAAGCGCGCGCTGAAGGCCTCGACGTACGCGGTCGGCGCCTCCGCTACGATGCAGACGGGCAGCCCGCGCGTGACGGCGATTGCCTGCGCGATCAGCTCCAAGACGCGAGTCTCGATGGCGGCCAAGGCTCCTTGGAGCTCCGTGGACGCCTTGACGGCTCGCACCGCATTGTCGAAGGACTGCGCGGACGCGTCGAGGCCCAGGTGCGTGGTCATCCAGCGCGTCGGCATCACCACGTCTTCCCAGTACAAGATGACCACTTGTTGGTTGGGGGCAGCCAGGGCGTTCTTGCCGCGGAACATTGGCAATGTACGGCAGGGTCCGTCTGCGATGTTATTGGTAGTCGAAGCTGTCGAGGTGAGTCTGACTGGGTTGATTGGAGAGTGGCCACGTACGAAGTGGAACGTCACTCGAAAGCGGAATCAGCGACCACCAAAGCCCCTCCCCCCCCCTCCATTGCAATCGCAAGTTAGCCGCCTTCACTCGAACGCTCCGGTCGTGTCGGTGTGAACGCCGGCGCCTCCACCGACAGGCGAGTACATCGTGACCTTCTCCATCAGCGGCATGTCCTCTCCGCTCTTCTTCTTGCTCTCCGCATCCTGGTCCTTGAAGTAGGCGAATGCGGCGACGCCAGCGAGCGCGAGCGGCACGGGCATGTCGGTCACGATCCACATGGTCCGAGCGCCGTACGTCTGGTAGAAGTAGCCGCCCACGAGCGTGCCGACGGCTCTCGCGAGTCCGTTCTGCACGGCGTTGAGCAGCCCCATGAGCGTGCCCTCGGTGCCCTTGGGGGC
>JAADXY010000661.1:0-16858 GCA_023338065.1 Phytopythium montanum
AAGTGCTGGGACAAAAAAGGCCGGACTGTTGGACAACATGGGCAGTCAGTTCGGAAATGGAAGCGCAGAAGGTACGTCATTCAAGCAAACATCCATTGCGATCTTACGAAAGTGACCACTCACTCATCCTCGAAGTCGCTGTCATCTGCGTCCGCGTCCGCATCCTCGTCGCTCGCGCCGTCAGCGAGCTCCAGTTCCCGACTCGCCTTCTTCCTCTTGCCTGCGCGCTGCCCTGGACGCCGAAGCACGACGCGCTTCCCCAAGGTGGGTGAAATGCTCTCGCCCCCGTGGAAGTCGTCGTGCCAAATATCAAAGCACGTCTTGTTGACGCCCTTGTACTGGCGCCTGATCTTGTTGCATAGCCACAGCTTGGCATCATCGACGGAGCAGCGCTCGCAGTAGAACGTAGTCGCGAACGACTTCTTCCTGTCCGTGCGCAGGAGCGCGCAGACCTTGCACGAGCGCTGGCGGCACTTCTGGACGCCACTCACTGTCACCCAGTCCTCGCTCTGCTCTGGTACGTGGTTGATCGGGACGGGGACGCGCTTGCGCTTCTGGCTGGCCGGCGGCGGAGTGGCGACAACGCCGTCGAAGTCACCCGCCTTGAGCTGGAGGAGCTGGTTCTGGAGCATCGCGTACCATTCCCCCCGCTTCACGACTGGCTTGTCAGCCATCACGGCCGCCTCCTTTTGGGAGATGTACGCGTTCACGAGCGCGAGGTCGATGAAGCCCAGCAGCAGGCTCTTGTAGTACTTGGTGAACTTCGTGGACAGCTGCAGCGAGTAGCTTTGGAGGCGGAGTTGATCATGCATATCAACTCCGCCCATCCAGGCTTGGTAGTCGGTCACGGGGCTCGGGCACGGAACGGCGATTGCGCCCACCTGCTTGATCTTCCTCCCGATGCTGGACTCCGCCATCACCGAGCCCGTACACAAGTAATGCACGGGCTTTCGGTCCCACCAGTGGAATGCCACCATGTTCGGAACTTGGACGGAGCGGGAGAACGTGAACGTGCCGCGAGGGACGGCGGACGGACGGGTCTGGCGGCCTTCCTTGACGTTCTTGTCGTACCCGAGCCGGTTGGTCATGATCGTCCCGATGACGTATACCTTCATGGCCAGGAGCTCAATCGCGAGCAGAACCGACGAGTAGAAGCGGTCGACCACGACCGCGAGCCAGTCGTGGCGCTGAGGCGATCCGAGGACGATTTTGAGGTTGCGGACGACTGCCGCAGCCCCTGTCTTGTGGTCGAATGACGCGTCGCCGCCTTCCCCCGCGTTGCGCTTTCCCGCATAGAGCTCAAATCTAGTAAGATACGACATTGCAACCACGGGTCAGATCCGTAAGTCATAAGTTACGACATCCGCTTTCATCCAAAAAAGCGCACCTGTGGCAGTACGCCGTCCTCGAGTTGCACGACATAAACATCTTGGACTCGTAGCGGTGAGGCTTGTCCGGCATGAACATCCGCGTGGTGTTCCGCCGCGACGTCGACGGCAGCACACCCTCGTCGAAAGAGAAGACCGCCGGCAGCGACCAACCGGCCAAGAAGCGCTGCTGGAGCTTCCCCACGACCGGCCGCAGCTTCCAGAGCTTATCCCTCGTCCGTGGATCCTCGTTGTCGACGACGTGGAGGTCCCGGAGGATGTCTTGGCAGCGATTTCTCGCCATGAAGCGGCCGAAGAAGCCGGCTGGCAGTGCGCCATCCTCGAGCATCGACCAGTGCGCGGAGAAGCGCCGCTTCTGCGGGCACAGCATGCGCGCCACGAGCAGCCCGATGACATGCAGCATCCCGTGCGTCTGGTAACACGGCTTGGACTTCAGCCGCCGTATGATCTGCGTGACCGGCTCGCGCCGCGAGGCGAGCTGCTTCGCGTGCATTGCTGCGGCTCGTCGCTCGACTTGCTGGAGGCCGTAGCGGTTGGTCTCGTCGTTGATGTGGACCCACAACGGCTTGGGCAGGAAGAAGAAGAAGGTGTCCAGCGGCGAGTCACAGAGCGCACGCAGCTCCGGCGCCGGCTGTGCTTCTTGCGCACCAAGTCCGTCGTACGCCAGAGTGTCGCTCTCGAACGCCGAGGAGACTGGCGTCCGCTGCATCGCGCGCAACGCGCGCAACGCGTCCTCCCGCGCCTTCTTCGCCTTCTTGTCCAACGTGTCGGACCCAATCTGCAGCGACTCGATGAACGCACCGTCCAGCTCCGCGGCGTCAGCATCGGAGAGGACGTCGTCGTCGCTGTTGATACCGTCACGTGCTGGACTGCCATCCTCGTCGCCGACGTCTTGCCCGTCGCTCTCACCGGAGATGAAGCTCTCATAGTCGCTCATGTTCTCGGTCTCCGCGACGAAGTTCACGTCCTTCTTGACTGGAACACGGCGGCGAAGAACACGGCCGGATGCAGGAGTAGTGGAGGCTGGCGGGTCGGCCTCGTTGTCGAGTCCGGACGCCTCGGACAACAACTGCAACGACATCGCAGCTTCGTGCTGTGAGGCGTCCACAGCTAGGTCGCTTGGCGACAAGCCGAACGCCCTCGGGACGGCGGCCTGCTAGAGATCCACGTCCGAGTCGCTGTCGAACATCGCGTTGAGCGTGCGCTGCGACAACTGCACGTTGGTGTCGATCTGGGAGATGTGTACATCGTCGTCGCTGTCCATCACGAGCTCGACCGCCTTCATCCCTCTCGCAGGCCGTTTACGGGGCGCCCGTCCTCGTGTCTGACGCTTGGTCGCGGCGCGCTTGGCCGTCACGGCCGTCGTGCTCGTGTCCTGGGCCGTCGCGGCCGTCTTGGTCGCGTCCTCGCTCTCGGTTGAGTTCTCGAGCAAGCCGGACTCGAGAACATGGGTCACGAGCGATCGCTCGCCGGTGAACACACGGGAGCCATCAGGAGACGCGTACCTCCACTCCGTCGAGAGCCCGGTCGGCCGCTTGGATGTCCATCCCGCCGGTCGGAGCTGCCGCCAGAGGTGAGAGAAATCGATGTCGCGTGCGGCGGCGGCGACGTTGACGGCGGTGGCCTTCTGGCGCGGGCTCGACCGGATGCGGGCCATCCGGCAAATCTTGGAATGATTGGCGTGGAGGGCAAACCTCTTGGCCTGGCAGTATCTCCCCTAACCCGGCTTTGTTTCTTCTGTGTTCTACCCAACCCCTTGGTCACTCTCTTCGTTTTTCTCAAGACCTTCTCGAGTTGATATTTGGAAAATGACTTGATTAAAGTATAGACCGAGCCAAACACCGATAGTGTAACTTTTTATGTCGTAAGTTACGATATACGATTTTGACAACGTCGTAACTTACGACGTTGGGAGTCAAGGGGTCAATTGGAGTAGCGGTTCAGAAGTTACATTGGATTCCCGTTATGAACGGTTGCTACATGTAACTCTGCAACATGGAGTCAGACGACTCCACCTCATGGCTACATTTGATACGAGACACGAGCTAGCGACGGACGACATTTCGGTGATCGACATCTACATCGGCTTTGGCGGGCAGCACGACGCAACGCGATCTTGGTGGGCGGTGTTGGGAGGCGTGACGGTCGAGATCGCGCGCGTGCGAGAGTGCTTGACGCGCCGGCCCGGTCCGATGTCAGCTGGCTGTCATGACCAGTCCCTCCGCTGGGACCGCGAATAGGCAAGCGACTGGACGGCAGACGGCGAGCCAGCAGCCAGTGACCAAGTGGAGCACGGCGGCCCATGCCAGCAGTAGGGAGCACGGGCGAGCTTCAGGCAACATTGGAATGATCATTCGCATCTTACCATCGATCGAGCAACGCCATAACCAAGAGGCTTCCTGGAGAGGTCGCTTATGGCTGGCGCAGCTGACGATGACGGTACTGGTGGTTGTTAGAGACCGCTGGTGGTCGTCCGCGCGTAGAAGTCGCACAGGCACGTCGTGGCGTGCGAAGACACGTCGTCAAAATGATTCATGGACAAATTCGAGATGACGCCCCCACTGCGCATGTCATGTCGATGTTGATCACTGGAGACAGCATTTGAGCGGCACCATCATCACGACTGTGCACCGAATGAGGAAAGCGTGCCAGGTAGCTTGTTGATAGCGCTAACACCACCCTTTTAGACTGCGACAGCGGTGATACGGAGGACATCCTGCTCAGCCTCGCAGATGATGAACTCGCCGTGGATGAACTCGATGCAGGGAGTGCAGCAGCGGCTCCGTGAGCATTGGCGGCGCGAGCACGAGTCTTGGCGACAAGACAATGTGGCGACTGTGAGGTTTTAGACGGCTAGCAGGTTGACGTCCCCAGTAGAAGGAAGCGGAGGGCCGAGTTCATCGAGTCGTGGTAATGTTCATTGGTAATACCGTACTGTTATTTGGCGGCAGACTGAGCTCGAAAAATGACAAGTCTGCGCGACAGCCCAGCATCGGAGCGGCGGAAAGGCAGCACGATGCGACGTAAAACGACGCACATCAAGTCCGGCGAGTGCGAGCGGCTGTGGTGCATCGGCAGGCTCGTGAATGAGCGTGTCGGTGATGAAGTCTTTCTCGGAGACGTCGGGGCAATCGGTAGATCTGAAGGCCTAGCGAGATGGCACGACTGCCATAGGATGTGATGTTCGTGGAGGCAGGCGTTGAAGTGTCCGTACCCCAGTGGCAGCTGTATAACAAAATGTGGGTGGATTTGGTGCCGAGGGCGTTACCGAGCGGCTAGTGGTCCACGACAAGTACTTTGGGATGCCATCAGTACACGAGGACCTTCGAGGTGCTAGACCATGACGGAGCGGATGGCAGAGGACGTGCGAACCTGACGAAGAGGAAGGCGGAGAAGCGGACGGCAACAAGGACAGTGAAGGGGACGAAAGTCGGCGGCAAGCAGGGTTGTTGGCTGGACAACGCGTAGCTGGCGGGCCGGCAGCTTGTCGCCCAACGAGTCGAACGCCAACTACAAGTCGGGATCTGACATAAGAGCGCGCGGATCATCGGCGACGAGAGTTGGTGTTGATCGAGTGGTGAGCACGAGCGGCGAGCATGGAGGATAGTCGAGGATGGGTGCTACAAGAGGAATCCGTAACTTAGAAGTCCGGTGCGATGGTTCGAGCTCCTTCCGACGGCCTTCATCTGGTTGCTCTTGGTGACGACGTGCAGAGCCAGCATGACGCTCACAATTGAGCTAGCTGTGGACCCAGCAAGAACCATTACACGTTCGGCAATCACATGTATCACTCCGCAGATGGCGGTCGCGACCATCTCTTCCGCGCTGAAAACTCCTCGGTGATCAGTTCCCTCGCTCGGCTTCCTTTGGCTGTCGATCACCATGAGTTGCTCAACCAGGGTCGAGGAATGTCAACCCCAAGTTCAAGACGGACGTCGAACGCATCGAGCTCACCAGAAGACAGCACCAGCTCGCCCAATGCATCCTCTCATCCGTTATGAACCCATTCAACAACCCACCTATTGACACCACCATACCCCACGCACTCAAGCACCAAAGCGCACGCCCACATCCCTCCGCTCTGGCCGCTCACTCGTCGTCGCTGTCATCGTCCTTGGCTTGTCTCGCCGACGCTCCCTTGATCCGCAGCTGGCTCCAGTCCGGCGCCGACTCGCCGTGGTAGCCATAGTCGAAGAAGAGCTCCTCGCCCTTCTCAATGTCCTGCTTGGCCCAGATCGAGATGCGGTGCTCGCCGCCCACGCGCATGACTCGCGCCTGGCACTTCTGCCCGACGGACGCGTGATTCGCGAACTTGCTCTTGTTGCCCTTGCGGATGGCGTCCACGACCGAGTCCTCGTTGGCGTCGAACAGGAAGCTGATGGTCATCTTGTCGTAGATGCTGCCGCGCCGCTCGGCCTCGTCCTGCGACAGCAGCGCGCCGTGGTACTCGTAGATGAAGTCTCCGCGCTTGATGGGCTCGCGCGCGAACGCTCCCCAGCCGTGGGTCGTCGAGAAGGCCACGCCCACCTTCTTGTGCAGGCCGCGCAGGATGTTGACGTTACAGCAGATGCCGAGCTCGAGCGCCGTCTTGGACCGCAGCGCGTCGCTGAAGATGAGCACGGGCGCCTCGCTAGCGCCGCACACGACGCACAGGTCTGGACTGCACTCGCGCATGGCCACGAAGCAAGGACAGGCCTTCGTGCGGCAGTTGCCGTAGCTGCAGCGGCAGCCCTGGAACCGGTTCGAGCAGTCGCGGGAGCACGAGCACGCCTTGTCGCACGTGTGGTCGCGCGTCATGCACGAGCACACGCTCGAGTTGCACGGGCCCTCGTGGTTGCACGGCTCGTACTCGTGGTTGCCGCCCATGTCCTTCATGCGCTGGTAGCGCGTCCGCTTCAGCAGCTCGCGGTTGTTCGACCCGTGCGCGCTGCTCCGCCCTCGCTTGCGGCCGGTCGTCGATTGCGCGACCGGCGACAGGATCGCGGCGTCCATCGACTCGGTGCGCGCCGGCTTGCTGCGCTTCTCGCTCGTCAGGAAGGCATAAATATCTCGGCACGGCGTCGACGGCAGGATGCAGGCGATCAGACACGCGTTGTCCCCGAGAATGTACCGCAGCTTGTCGATCAGCAGCAGCTCCGTGGGCGAGAACGCGACTCGAGCAGACTCCGTCGACGTGGTAGATGTAGTCGGTGATTCGCCATCGATCGAGCCATCCGACGCCTTCAGGGGCTTCCAGCACGCATCTGAGCACGCCGCGTCCGACACATGCGACCGCTTGACGATCGACGAGACCATCGGGTAGTACGAGTCGTCCAGGTACTCAGACTCGTCCACCATCGCCTTGGTCGGCTTGGGCTTGGCCGCACGCACTGGCCTCGTCGTCTCCACCATCGCAGTCTGCAACTTGAGACTCGCACTCGCACGCGAGCTGATGCGAGTAAGTGACCGAGACGACCGCCTTCGGTCCTCCACGCTCCCGTCCTCCACGCTCAAGATCTCGGTGACCTCCTCCGTCGTCATCTCTCCGTCGTCGTTCTCACCCGGCTGCGCCTCCTGGTCCTTCTTCTCTGGCGAATCCGCAATGTCGATCGGCGTCTCGTCCACTGCAATGTCGTCGCTCGCGCTCTCCTGCTCCGCTCTGGCCAATACCACGGGAGCGAGGCGGACCTCCGGGTTCACTGGGTCTACGCGGTGGGTTGGCGCTGGGTGCTCGATGCCGTGCTCCGGGCAGTCGTAGCAGTAGCACATGCGGCAGAACAAGTCGCGGTACGTCACACACAGCTCTCGGTAGTCGCTGGTCGCTCGGAGGCCCAACCCGTGCTCGCGCGCCGAGAAGTTCCGCGCCGTGTTTGACTCGAAGTACGACGGAGGCACTGCGAGCCGGTCCGCCAGCGTCGCCTTGGCCTCACTCGCGTCTTGAAGCAGCGGCGTCAGTTTTGGCAGCTTGGAGGCGCCGCCCCCGAGGACCTGCTTGGCTTCTCCGATCCGACGAGAGGCCAGTCGACGCGCCTCAAACGTCTTTTTGAGCTCACCGTAGTCCGAATAGCCCTGCGCGAAGCCTACGACCGTCTTGAGCGCCGAGAAGACCTTGTCCGAGTCGCCGAAGCGGCGGACAATGACCCGCAACAGGTACTCGTCGACCTCGCCGTCGAGTCCGCTGCGTTGCGTGCCGTCCCGCGTCTTGATGCCGTCGTAGTTGTTGACGTCGATGACCGCGCCGTCGTCCTGGTCACCAAAGTACGGCACATAGTGCATGATCGGGTCGTCCTCCACGCGCACGTTGGCCTTGACGCCCACGAACGTTGTCGCCTTGCTCAGCGGACGGAGCGCTGGCAATCTGAACACGTCCTGCGGCTGCACGGCCGTCTCGTTCACGTCCGTCTCGCCCTCGCCCATCGCGAACTTCATGCGAGTCGTCTGCACTCGGCGAAGACGCACCGGGTGCTTCATCTCCGGGATGAGCCTGCGTTCGCTCGAGTCGACCTCGAGCTGCTTGGTCGGGACTTTGAACGAGCACAAGCGAGGGTTAGACGGGTCTATAGGGCAATAACAGCCTGCTGCACTCAGCAGCAGACGTACTGGCGAACCACCGCGCCTTGTGCTGGTTCAGGGCGTCGAGGTACTTGACCGTCTTCGCCCGCGCCTCCGCCATGATCGCGCGAGCCTTCTCCTTGTACAGTGACTTGAGAACTGGGAGCTCCTCGTCAACCGCGGCCTGGACCAGCTCATCCACCTCCTGTTGGGTATTCGTCTGCTCCGGCGTGCCGTCTTGTGACTCGCTCACCAGCTGCTTCGCCTGACCGAACGACGAGAGCAGCCTCGCCTTCCCTTCGAGCTCCCCGGTCGCGTCTGCATCAAGTGAGAGAGAGTTAGAAGCCCATAAATCACGACCAAGACTCGTAGTAAGCCGTCCACGTACCGAAAGCCTCGAGCGGTCGTTCGAACTCAAAGGAGAACTCGGCGCCAACGCACTCGTCGAGCGGCAGGACCGACAGTGGGGCGTCGCCAAAGCAGACGCCGCGCCAAGACGAGCCGTGGATGACCGAGTTCCCGGCATCGCGCGGATGTGGCAGCGTGTCGGAGACGAGCTCGGCCGGCGGAGCTGGCGCGCTGCCGCCGCCTCCGTTCGTCTTCCCGCTGCTCTTCACGCGCTTCTTCTTGCCCTTGGCCTTCTTTACGGTCTTGGGTTTAGGCTGCGGGTCGCTTGACGGGGCAGCCGGCTTGACGATGCAGCTCCCGGTCTTGGGCTTCTTATGCTCTGGAGTGACGAAGTCGTCGCCATCGCTGCTGTACTCCACTTCAATGTCGTCGTCGTACTCGAGCACGTCCGTCTCGCTGCCCGACTGCTCCGAGTTCTTCGCGCTTGGCCTCCTGGTGCTTGAACTAGCAGTACGACCGCTAACTGGTGCCGCGTCGGGCTTGAGCCCGGCCAGGTTCTGCTGCGGGTACCCCGTCGGGATACGCGAGTCGTCAGTGGTAGAGGCCGCCTTCTTCCACTTCAACTTGAGCTGCTTGTAGGCCTGCTCCTGCGCCTGGAGCTCACTGAAGGACGGCGGCGCGCGTCGCTCCCTTGTGGCTCTCGCCGTGGCTGCAGACGAAGAGCTACGGCGCGGCGCGTCTGCAAAGGGCGACGAAAGCGCCGACTTCTTCATCACCCGAGACTCCGCACGGGGCGAGGAGTACGCCGATGATACCGACGACGGGGACGAAATTGAAGGCGAGGGTGAGGGCGAGATCCTGGCGGGTGACCCGCCTCGTTGGGTCGGCTGGCCCTTGGCTTTGGCCTTAGCTTTGGGCTTGGCTTTGGCTGCCGCCGCTGGCTTCGACGGGCTCGGCGCTCGCGGCTTCCGGCGGTTGGCCTGTCTGTGCAGCTGCGCGAAGGCAATCTGCTGCGCCTGCAGCTCGCTGTAGGTCAGCGATTCCTCGAGCGAGCGGCCGGGCGCCGGCAGCGGCGTCAAGATCTCGAAGCCCTCGTCGTCCTCGTCTTCGTCCTCGTCGCTCGAGGCGCCGCCGCGGCCGCGAGAGGGCGAGTTCATGGCGCCGATAAGAGCACGCCGAGCTGGAGGCGGAGTTTGTGGCGGCGACGGAGGCGGTGCAGGGGCTGAGGGCTGCTGCCTGTCTTCCTCCTCGCTGCTTTCGTCGAGCACAATCACGTCGGCGTACGAGACTGTGGCTGTGCACGCGTCAAGAGGCCCCCAGAAGCCGGACAAGCACGAGGTTAGAGCCTGAGCGAGCACAAAGCGGCCGCGATTGGCCGCGGACCAGCCTTCGGGCGCGAACGGTCGCTACGCACCTCGCATCTCGCCGCTCCCGCCCGTTTCCCGCGTTTCGATCCCGCCAATTGCAATGGTGGGGCGACCAATTGCCCGGGAGGGAGGCAAGTACTTTTGCGCATTACTGTGCAACTTCGTTGTGTAAGTACCGCAAACCTACAAACTAGTCATTTTTACGAGATTCTACGGATACTGACATTGGGAGTTGTCACGGACACCTTCGGCAAGGAAAGCGTGAAAGCGAGAAAGGCCAGGTGAAAGCGAGAAAGGCCAGGTGGAAGCATGAACTGGGTCAGCAGCTCGCTGCAGCTGGCGGGCACGCTACTCGAGTCGGTGGACCAGCACGCGGCCATGACGCTTTCAGGTGCGTGCGGTCGCAGTCTGTGCTGCATTTGCGGGTCTCGCGGCGCGCTGGAAGCTCGAAATGGCTGAGATTCGGCGGTTTGAATGTTCAACTAGCAGGCGACGCGGACGAGGACCTAGAAAGCGGTAGCGAGGACGGACAGGAGCAGCCGCACAGTTCCAGGGGCGTCAAGAGTGCGAGTGAGGACGGGAGCGACGCCGCGAGCGACTCGACACACTCGCAAAGCGACGACTCGCCGGTCAAAGCAGCAGCAACCAAGCGGCTCTCGGTGTGTGACGTCTCCAGTGCGAGGATCACCGTCCAGTGCTGGTATCTAACCATATCGCTGGCGTATAGGAGCGCGTGTTGGGCGACGCGATGCTGGCGCCAACGCCGCCGTTGTCGGGTTCCGGCAGCGCCATCTCTGGGTTCGTGAGCGCCATCTCCACGCAGCTGGAGAACGTCTCGTCATCGCGAAGCGACGCGTCAAGCTCGGCGCCTAGGGTCGCGGACGCGGACGAGGACCCCAGCCGCCTCCGAAAGGAGCTGTCGCGCGTCAAACTCGAGCTGCGCACCAAGGACAAGCAGCTCGCGAGTGCCCAGAGGAGCCTGCAGATATGCGAGGAGGAGATCGACGCGTTGGAGCGCGAGTGCAAGGAGAAGCTCGCGCAGACGCAGCACGACGTACGACTGGTCTGCTTGACGGCGAGATGGACGTACTAGAAAGTGAGCTGACGCGCTTGGTGCTTTTTCGCAGGCGGCGCTGATGAGGCAGGAGAAAGACACGGACGAGCAGAACTTCATGCAGGCGCTTGAGCTCAAGGACACGCAGATCCGCGCTCTGAAGGACGAGGCCGCGACGCTGTCGGCGTCGACGACGCTGCAGAGCGAGCAGATTGCGGCGCTGAAAGCGGAGCTGGCCAAGACGGTCGAGTCTAAGGACTCGCTGTGGACAACGGCGGCGTCGGCGAGCAACGAGTCGGAGCAGCTCATCCACGCCCTCCGCGCCGAGCTCCAGGAGACATTGGACGCTATGAACGCGCTGAAACGGGAGCACGCAGACGCCAAGCTCGTCATGTACACGCGCCAGTCCCAGCTGGAGAACACGAACGCGGAGCTCGTGAACACAATCGCTGACTTGGAGCGCGCGCTGGAGAAGGCGAAGGAGAGCGCGGCGACAGCGACGTCAGCTGCTGGCGGCGTCGCTGCGAGTGGTCTACATCACACCAGTTCCAGCGGCTTCTCGGCCATGAGCGAGGACTACCGGAGAGTGCAGCAGACGCTCGTGCTCACGAAGAAGTCGCTGCACGACGAGTCGCGCAAGAGCGAGATCCAGAAGCAGGAGATCATGGCGTTGACGGACGAGGTGCGGCGGCTGAAGCAGACGCTGGACGCGGCACAAGAGGCATCCGCGCGCGAGGTTCTCTCCGCGAGGCAGGAGAACGAGCAGCTGAGAGAGCAGCTACTGCAAGCATCCACTCATCACAGTGCGTCGGGGATCGCGGAGAGCGAGGCGCGGATCCAGCGCCTGACGAATCGCCTGATTGAGAAGCAGGAGAGCGTCGACGCGCTTCGCAGCAAGGTGACGACGCTCGAGGTCCGGCTGCAAGACGCGCAGTTCCGAGGGCAGAGCGCCGAGGAGAAGCTGGCGCGCATCGAGCGGAATGGCGGCGCGTTGGACGACTCGGACATTGGAACTGCTGTAGGGAAGCGCGGCGGCCACCTCCGCGCGCGCCAGTCGAACCGCATGGCGTCGATGCTGTCGCGCGTCGCCCCCGTCGTGGAGCGCAGCCACCGCGTCGTGTCGGCGCTGGACGTGCTCGACCGCTGGCTGCTGTTCCTCGGCCGCGTGTTCCTGCAGATGCCGGTCGCGCGGCTCGCGCTGCTGTGCTACATCATGCTGATCCACACGTGGGTCTTCGTGATCCTGGGCTTCCACACGAGCCACCTGAGCGAGGAGGTGCACGCCGGCGCTGGAGGGCACACGGGTGGCCTCGCAGGCGTCGAAGAGGCCCTCGCTGCACGCGGAGGTGTTTGATCGCCGCCGCCACCTGAAGAAGTCGCGGAGTCGTTGACCAATGCGATGCAGCGACAGCAGTTATCCTGCTGTTCCGGGAATACACTGGAGTTCAGTATGCCCACCACTCTCCCACCCAAGATGGGTACACGTGGGATGCGTCACAGTGGTGTGCGTCACACAGGTTGATGGTTCAGGATCCGCCACGTCCCGAAGATAGTTTGGAAGCATACAGTTCGCAAGTGTTCCGTCCCGATCTTTCTCCAATTCGGGACGGAATCCCGAAGCTGAGGCAGGGCGGACCGACTGAACTCTCACAAGTCGTCCAGCAAGCAGGCAGGTTCATCGGGGGCATCGGGGGCAGATTCGCTCGCTCCTCTCCTCGTCCTTCTTCACCGCATCCTCCTCTCTCTCCTTCTCCCGCGCTCGCTCGCCGGCTCCCGGTTGCCACTACGACGGCTTCGCGCAGAGAGAAAGCGGACGCGGCCGACTCGGCGGGCTTTGCGTACCGCGAGATGAGCGAGCTGAGTGAGAACGGCGACGCGACGTCGTCCGCGTCCGGCGCGACCGACTACGGCGCCAGCGGCGCGAGCGAGGCCGAGCTGGCGTGGCTGCGGCGCTGCCTGCCCGTCGTGGTGCAGCCCGAGATCGACATCCGCATCGGCAACGAGTTCGTCAAGGTCTTCTTCCACTTCGAGCGCGACGAGGACGCCGGCGCGCTCGCGTGCAAGCTGTGCGTCGTGTTCGCGGGCGAGTCGTCGTACAACCGGCTGCAGGAGGAGATCGAGAACTCGATCGCCACAGTCTGCTACCGCACCTTCAACCGGCGCACGTACAAGCGCACGGCCGACATCAACTACATGGAGTTCCGCGGCGTGGACCTGGACCCGGCCGCCGCCTCTCCGTGGACCTCCATCTTCAGCCAGGACCACGGCGGCGCGCAGCAGTGGGCCCAGGGCGAGAAGCGGGACGTCGGCAACTGGTTCTCGCTCATGCACCACTACCGCGCCGAGGTGCCTCGCGCCGACTGGGCTCTGGCTCCAGGCACACACCGGCCCTACGTGTTCCTCAACACGTGCAACCACATGATCGGTCAGCGGGACAACAACCCGCGCATGGCCAAGCACGAGTGGACCGACTACCCGTTCGAGGCCGGCGAGCCAGACGACGCCTTCGACTACGTCGTGGACCACGTGCCGACCAAGTGCAACCTCTACTCGTACCTGTGCTTCTGGTCCGCGCGCAACGGCGGCGGCTGCTGCGACCGCCACCGGTCCGGAAAGATCCACCGAGGCAGCACGGCCTTCTACTTCGACCCGCTCCACCCGCCGCCGCCGCCAACACACCCGCACCAATCATTCGAGACCACTCCACTCAAGAAGATGTGATTGCGGGACAACCCGCTTGCATGCGCGCGCAATAGACGCCGAACGGCAGGTGAGACCAAGTGCTATTCACTGACTCGATAGCCACATTGCTGCCCTTCCTAGAACGCCAGCGCCGGGTCCACCACGCCGCTCGGAGTCATCTCTACCGCCTCTCCAGTCGCCTTGCTCTTGGCCGACGCGTCGGTCTCCTCGTCCATCACCACGGGAGCAAACAGCGCTGAAGCGCCGGCTGCTCCGCCGCCAATAGCGCCGACGACGCTGCTAACCAGGTCGCCGAACGTCCCAGTGACGCCCGTGCGCTTGACGGCGTCCTGCTCGCGCGCCTTCCTCCACGTGGCCCACATGTCGTCGACATCTCTCGGCGCCTGCTCAAGCAGCCAGCCCATCTGGCGGCGCGTGGCGTCCAGCACGGGCTGGAAGCCCATCTGCGTCGCGCCAGAGTGCAGCCAGTGCAGGTCCAGCAGCGTGAAGGCCATGGCGTGCAGCTTGGGCAGCGCCTCGCGGTCGTCAAACACTCGCCAGAACGGCGCGCGGCTCACGCGCTCGGCCACGCGCAGCCTCAGCACCGTGGCGCGCGTGGCCGGCGTCTTGCCCGCTTCCTCCCCGTCCTCCTCCTTGCTCTCCTCTATGTGCCCGTCCAGCGCCGGGTAGTCCAGCTCCGGGTCGTGGCGCAGCACGAGCTTGCTCGTCACGGCCGGCGGCTCGTCCAGCATGAGCAGCCGCAGCAGCATGCGCAGCACGTTGATGCTCGCGACCGGGAACGGGTACCGCTGGCCGCCGGGCAGCGCGTTGCGGCGCATCATGGCCGTCGCCTTGTCCGGGTACCGCTCAAGGAAGAAGACGAGGCACTCGAGCGAGAGCAGCCCGCCGCCGCGGAACCCACCCAGAGGATTCTCCGTGTGGAACCCACTGCGCTTCCAGCGCTTGGAGGCCAGCAGCGCCGCCGTGTCGATGCTCGGCTGCCGTCCAGCGGCGTCTCCGTCGGCCAAGTCGCTCACGTAGAAGTCGCTCTCGTCCTCGGTTACTTCCTCCTGCTGCTCACCGCCCTCGGCCGGAATCAGACAGCGCCACAGACGCAGCAGCAGCGCCGCGTGAGCCTCATTGTCGGCGTCCACGGGCTCCTCGAGCCGGAAGCGCAGCGCCTCCATGCTCACGACCTTGTCCTTGAGCTTCGTCCGCCGGTCGCGCATCTCGAGCCGGAAGTCGCGCAGCAAGAACGCGTGCTGCTCCAGCAGCATGGCCACCACCCGCGCGCCAAGCTCACCGGCACTAACACCCGCCTCTCGACCTCCACTGGAGCTCTCGAGCGTGTCGAGCATGCGGCGACGCACCGACCGCCGGTGCTGGTACCCGACGGGGTACTTGCGCCTCCGTGGGTCGTCCATCTCGTCCCGGAAGCTGCCGGCTTCATGGCTTTCCCTCAGCAGCACCGGCGCCAAGGCGTTGGCGAGCGAGTAGACCGTGAGTCCGCTATGGCGAGCGTGGCGCGGCTGCAGCGCCGTGGCGGCCCAGTGGCACAGCCGCTCGAGCAGCGGCTTGCAGTACCAGGGCAGGTCATCCACGAGCATCTTGAGCAGCGCGCGGCGGTCTCCATCCGCCATGTCGTTCCCCCGAGTGTCGGCACACGCCAGCAGGTTGTCGACGCGTTCGCTAGTCAGCACCGGGTCCGGGAGCTCCCAGAGGTACTGCAGCAGCAGCGCGACGACCTCGTGCGCGTCCAGCGAGCGCATCATGTCCTTGTGGAAGCCGCCGAGCTCCTCGACCGAGTCGCGCAGCTCCATGACGTGCGCCGCGTCCAGGTGCACCTGGAAGAGCCCCGGCGCGTCTAGGTGCGCGTACAGGTAGCAGAAGCAGGCCTCGACGACGTCGGGCAGCCCGAGCGCGGGCTCGAAGCGCGCCATGCCGCTCAGAAATGGGTTGCACAGCACGTCGGCCAGCTCGACGCCCAGCACGTCGTACTCGGGGTACCCGAGCTCGAGGAAGCGCAGCACGGCCGTGGTCGCGTCGTCCAGCTTGCGCGAGTGCGCCGCGAGCCGCAGCGTGTCGGACAGCAGGTTGCCGCCGCGCGCCGAGTCGAAGGCGGGCCGCAGTTCGTGGTGCGCCACCAGCTTGTCGGCCAGCAGCCCCGTCTCCTCGTCCTCCTGGCACAGCCGCACGCGGCCCAGCACCATGTCCTCCGGGTCGATGAGTCTCGGTGGCTCCTTCTTGCCGGCACTAGAGCTGGCAGGCACCACAGCTCGAGAGGAGGAGAAGGGCATGGACTCCGGCGACTCGTCCAGCCGCGGGTCGTCCACGAGGAAGGCGAAGCGCAGCGCGTCGAGCGACGACAGCAGCCCGAGGAAGACCTTGGCGTCGTCGCGCTGGCGGAAGAGCGCCACGTCCGAGTAGTACGACGCCAGCAGGTCCAGGTTGCCCTCGCCCAGCACCATGCCCATGGCGGCGGCCAGCACGTGCGTGTTGAGCGCCTGCCGCACGAACGCGCGCGCCTTGCCCTCGTCCGAGCGCACGCTGGCCAGCGCGCTGGCGCACCTCGCGGCCGCGACGAACCCGCGAATAGCGCGCGGCAGCTCGGCCTCGACGCTGTTCGCCAGCGCCTCGAGCGCCTGCCGCCTCTGCAGCGCCTCGACGCGCGTGCACGTCCACTTGACGACGCCAAAGAACTTGACCGTGTCGGCCTGGGCATCATCGTCGTCGCTTGACTGGAGCTCGTCGGCGTCTACAAGCCGCAGGCCGTGGCTCACGCACCGGTCCAGGTGCAGGCAGAGCAGGTTGACGACCGTCAGCTCGTCCGTCAGCAGCAGCCGCGCGTCCGCCTTGGCGTCCACGAACAGCTGCAGTGCGCGCACGGCGTGCTCCAGGTCCTCGAGCAGCACGGCGCGCTGGCTCTTGGCCTGCAGCGCGCGCCGCTCGGCCGCTCGTTGCCGATCCGCGCGCTGCTCCGGCGTCTCCTCTTCGGGCTCGCCTAGTATCAGGTTGCCCAGCCGCAGAAACAGCGAGTCCATCGTCTTCTCGGCCGCTATCAGGCGCGGATCTCCGGGTGTCTGGGGCAGCGGCAGGAGCGATGCGGAATGGCTGGAGGCCGAGTGCGTCGCGCGTGGCCGACGAGATCTTTGGCGAACAGGTGCCATTTTTGAAGTAAGAAATCCGCGGAAGCGCGCGACCTTTCGAGCGTTTATCTTGTTGTTTGTATGCCACTGGCTGGATCTTTCACGGAAGCCGCTCACTCAGTCGAACTGCTGGCGCAGCGCCATCTCGGTCTCCGACTTCCACGCACGGAAGTCGCTGCCGATGGCCGCCTGGCCCTTGACGCTTACATCGCATTTAGCGATGATGATCCATTCCCCAATTTGATTAAGCCTGAGCTTCGTCAGCACTTTGAAGAAAACAAATACAGCTGGTTCCCTCGCGACTACAATGAAGAAGTTGCTAAGTATGATCGACGAACACCA
>JAADXY010000662.1:0-16846 GCA_023338065.1 Phytopythium montanum
CCTAATAGGTGTTCTTATCGATTTCTATAGATCGATACCTTCCAGACCACATGTGCATCCCTTCCTCCTGTATAAACGATTTTCCAGAGGTTTTGTATAGGCTGTTGGCTAAGTACACAACTTCCGACGACGAGCCACATGCGCCACCGACTGAGTGTTGCTACACCCAAATAAATTGGCAAAGATCCCCATTTTGTGGTTATAACGCAAAAGAGCCTGCCATCGCCTATATACAAGTTTGAAAAATTACAAATACAGCTGTAGTCGGACATTATCAATTTTGCAGAGGGTATCATGTCGAGCAGGCCACTTTCCTCAAATATTAACATTTATCGGCTGCATTTCAGTAAAGAACTGTCGATTTGGAACTTTGCCCACATATCTACCCGTTATGTCGTGAGAATGAGAACCCTCGAAAATGAAAACCTACTTTTTGTATCCATGCGTCGTGACGGTAACGCGTTGAACTTGGTCGATTTGTTCATAACTGATACTGTTCCAATGAACATGAAACTCATCAATAAAGTACGGTCTTTTATTTGAGCGCATTCCAGTCCTTTCACAATGTTTGCCTCCCCAACAATCCGAAAACGCGGCGAGTGGAAATGGAGGCGACCACCGGCGCTTCCGCGCGCCATCGCGCTGCGCCTACCGCCTCTACATCCGCGACGCACAGTTCACTGCCTTCGTTTCTGTCTGCAGTGGCGGCAGGCCGCTTCTCCAGCCTCTCGGCGGTCGCTGTGGGCCCCAATATCGCGGTACACGACGAGGATGTCGACATGGACCGGGAAGAGACCGCCACGGCCGCCGCAGCCCCCGCACCTGAGCGCTTCCTGCCGCTACTCGCCCGACTGCAGTACACGCGCCGCTCGGTCCAAACCGGGCGGCCACGGCGGCGTAGACAGACGATGGAGACCGCAGACGCCGCCTCTGCATCAGTGGACGCGCTGCTTCTCTCACTGGACGAGGCCAACACACTCCGCCAGTACGCCGCCGTCTTCCAGCACTTGACACTCGCAGACGTCGAGCGCTTCGGCGTTCAGCAGCAGCTCGAGGCCCCGCTGCCGCTGTACCGGCGCTTCGAGAGCGGCACGCCCGAGACGCGAGCTTGTCTTGTGCTGGACGCAGTTCGCTCGCTCGCGACTGCCTCTCCTACTGCAATGGAGACAATCAAGGCGGACAACCGCGTGGACGAGCTGTTCCTGAACGAGATCTACCGCGAGGAGCTGGCGGCCGTCCTGGCGCTGACGCTCGCGAGTCCCAAGCTGCAACAGCCGTCAGGAACGCAGCCGTCGCCCTTCCGCCGCTCATCCGTCGTCGCCTTCTGCCTCACACTCTCCGTAGGCGCCGAGCTGCTCTTGAGCCTGGTGGAGAACGACCCGGCGAGCAGCGAGCAAGTGCTCGGTACCGTCACTCAAGAGCTGGCGCGGCTGACTGAAGGCAAGACAATGGTCCAGCAGGAGCGCGAGGCGCTGTCGCTGGTAACAGAGCTGCCGACGGAGGTTGTCGCGGTTCAAGACGCCTGCATCGCGCTCGCAAAGCTGTCTCCGTTCCACGCGGCGCTGGTGCGCGACCGACTGCGGTCCGTCGACTCGCTCTGGGCCGCTGTCGTCGTCCTCCACCTCCAGACGGAAGCGTCAACTACTGTGGAGCCGTCAGCTTCGTCACTTTTGAGCCTCAAGGACGACGCGACCATGTTCCTCTTTGACTGGCTGCGCTCGCCTGGATCCCCGCTGCTGGCGTTCTTCCGCATTGCCGCAAATCGTCGCACTGTAGACGACAAGGCGGCAGCTTCCCCTCCTCCGTTCCAGCAGGTCGCAGAGCACCTGCTTGAGCTCGTGAAGGACCAACTACTCGACGACTTGGAGGCTGCTGGTGTCCCCGCGGAGCCAACCAACATGACCCTGTCCCCGCTGATCATATCAGCGACGCTCGGCGTGTGGATCTCGCTCCTGTCGCTCGGCAACTTCCGCCTGACGGACCACGAGGCCATGCGACTCGTGCGCAGCCTCGACAAGGTGGCCAAGAGGAGCGCTCCGCTCGTGAGCACGCGCATCGTGAGCCTGGCGTTCGTGGTCGTTCTGCTCGTGTGCTACCCGCTCGCTCCAGTGCTCAGCAAGATTCCGAGTCAGCGCGACGAGTCCACCAAGGCCGTCGCGTCGCTGGCGCAGCATTGCGCGTTCGGCTTGTACAGCGCTAACCCGGCCGCTCGCCCTCTCTTCATCGTGAGCGCCGTGCTCCTGTACACCAAGTCGCCGGCGTTGCTCCCGCTGCTCGCGTCAGTCGTCAGTGGCTCGAACGCGTTCCACAATGCGTCCCAGCCAACTAGCAGCTCCACTACTCCGTCGATCCGCATCGAGTACCTCCACGTAGTGGGCGACGTGGTCTTCAAGCAGGTCCTGACCGAGAACTTGATGGCGCGAGACATCCTCATGGACAACCCGCCGCTTCAAGTGAGCGCCAAGGACCGTGATCAGCTGCGGGACATGCCGCTGCGAGCGATCCACGGGCTGCTGTGCGAGAAATCCTTCCTGCGCTTCCACCATGGCCGGCGGCTTGAGGCGTGGCTGGCGCAGATGATTGGCGGCGCGGAGCTACGTCATCGCAGCCAACGATCGGAGCACACGACGGGTGTTGCGCTGCCGGTCCACCCGCTGCTGTTGAGCGTGCTGCTCGAGTGGATCGACAACTACATCATGGCGTTCGAGTACCCAGTGAGTCAGACGCCGACGTTGCAGCTCTCGATCGTGCCGCTTCGCCCCGCGCTCGTCTACCGATGGCTGTCAGCGCCATCTCTCCATGAGCCGTTCGTGCCGTCAACACCTGCGAGGAAGGAGGATACGACATGGGCACGCGCGTTGCTGGCGCTCACGTATGCGCTGCAGTTCAACCAACGGCTACGCCACGCGATGGAAGTGCCGGGCAGCAAGCTGAGCGCGTTGTCCGCGTCGATGAACGGAGGTGAAGGCGGTTCTGGCGCGCCTGTGCTGGCGGGGAGCGAAATCGTGCTGCGCTACGAGCTGGACCAGTTCCCGCTGCGGAACATGCTGCTGCAGGCCATGGCCTCCAGTGGAGCGGGCGACGCATTCGAGTTCGTTGCGCCAGCGCTCCACCGCCTCATGATGGACGAGTTTCCTGGCTCCGCGACTCTCCCAGAGCTCGGAGACGGCCAAGCCGAGCACGACGTGCAGTCAGCCTGGTTCCAAGGTCGAGACAATGTGCTCAGCCGCGCGGTTGAGAGTGATGGCGACTCCAATACGACGTGGACGATGGCGACACTGAGGACTGCGGAGCTTCGACACGCGCCGACTCACGTCGTGCGGCGGGAGTTCCTGTGGCTGGCGTCGTCGCTGCTCCCTCGAGCCGTGTCACTCCAGCAGCAGCAGTTCCTCGCGCGGTCATCCACTCAAGATCAGGCACATGCCACCGCTGTCGATCATACTGAAGTGCTCGGCTTCTGCCGCGTCGTGACGGAGCTGTTCATCAAGCGCCTACGTCATCGCAGTGCGGAGAGCAGCAGCAGCGACCCGGACGTGATCGTGAGGCTCGTGCACGCGCTCTGTTATCCGGAATGGACGGCCAAGGAGTTCGCACAGCGGCAGCAGCTTTTTCGCCACGGCAGAGCCACCGCCACAACCGACATCCCGCTGGTCACGACGTACCGGCAGCTGCTTGAAGCTCCCTTCCGCATCGTACAAGACGCTGAGCGCGCCGTGCTCCACTCCCCGCCGCTGCTGGAGCTGCTGCTTCTCCTCGTGTGCGACGTTCGCCACGCGTCCAACGCGCAACTCGGGCGGTGCGACCCTCTCGTCGGCTTAGCACGCGTGTCGGCTTCCCAGCAACAGCAACAGGGCGTTCCTCAACCACCAGACACGATGACGTCGCGCTCCACGAGCGTCCAGCAACACCGACTGGTCCAGGACTGTCTACTGACACACGCTCTGATCCGCGAACTCGCAGCCATCACTCCAACCCTAAGCGCGTCGTTCGAGGCCGACCAGTTAGCTGACGACGAGCCTGAGACGACGGAGGCGAGCCTGTTGCTATGCGCGGCCATCGACGAGCTGTTCGCTGAGGATGCGGCTCGAGTCGCTGGCGGTGCCTCCTCCTCCCAGCAGCCGCTACCTCCTCGACTACTGACAGCAGTGCATGCACAAGGGTACGACCGCCGCGTGGTGTCGCTGCTGGTGGACCGCTCGCCGTCGCTCCGGCTGCTCTGGTCGTTCTGGGTCAAGTCAGCGAGCTCGAGCTCTCGGTCGTCAAGCAACAGCAGCAGTGGCAACGGCAGCAACTCAAGCTCGAGCGCGAGCGCGACCAGCAAGTCGCTCATGGACTTCCTCGTACCGGACGGCGGCTCGCTCGACAAGAACGCGCCTCGCGCCGGCTTCCGCCTCGTCGTCTTCTTCTCGCTATGCGCCAAGTACCTGTCAACCACCGACATCGCGGTCGTGGCACCAGCGATGAAGGCCGTGTGGAACAAGCTGCGTTCGGCGCTGACTACGTCGACGAACGCTGCGATCGCCCCGCTCCCTGCCACGAAGAAGAAGACAGCGGTCGAGCAGCTGACGCGTGTGGACGGCTCGTTCCTGCTGGCGGTGCTGCCTCTCGCCGCGAGAGCCTGCGCTCGTCACCCAGAGCTGAGCGCCGAGCTCGTCCAGTTCCTCCTCAAGCTGCAGAAGCTGCTCCCTCCAGCGTCGACGAGTAGCGACGCGTTGGGTGGTGAGCGGCGGCTTGGGACGGCCTCCAGTCCGCTGGAGCGCGCGCTCCACGACGCCTACCGCACGCTGCTGCATCAGATGGGAGCCTAGCGATGTCTAAGCTTATGTATAGACTAGCGGGCTTTACACTGACGCTGGGGTCTCCCTCACCGCCGCTTCACTCAAAGCGCGCGATGTTGTAGCGCTGCTCCTCGTTGTAGTAGTCGGTGAACCCCACGACGTCCTTGACGTGCGCAAAGTCGGTCAGCAGCTCGTTGAGCGCCACATTCGGCTTGGCCTTGCCCTGCGCGTCCCCCAAGTCAGCATCGCTACTACTAGCAGCCGCCGTCTTCTGGTCCTTCAGCGCCTCAAGCGCCTGCTCCATGACCTTGATGCTCGCGTTCAGCAGCGTCACGGGGTAAATGGCCATCTTGTAGCCGATCTGCTGCAGCTGCGCGGCCGGCAGCACGGGCGAGAGCCCCATCTCGACCATGTTGGCCACTTTGACGCCCGGAACTCGGCGGCAGTACTCTCTCATCTCGTGCACGGACCGCGGGGCTTCGAGGAACGTCATGTCGGCTCCAAGCCGCGCAAACTCCTGGCACCTCTCGATGGCCTCGTCCAATGAATGCGTGGCTCTCGCATCCGTCCTGGCCATGATGACAATGTCGAAATTGCCCTCTTTACGAGCGTCAACTGCCGCTCGGATGCGGTTGAAGGCGTCCTCGCGGGCCGCGACCTCCTTGCCCTTGGTGTGTCCGCACCGCTTGGGAGACACCTGGTCCTCGATCATGATGCCTGCCATGCCCGCTTGAGCGTACTCGGCCACCGTCCGCTTGACGTTGAGCGCGTTGCCGTAGCCAGTGTCGCCGTCGCCGATGCACGGGATGTGCTGGAGAGCGGAGCATACGGTGCGAGCACTACGCGCCATCTCGCCGAACGAGAGCAGCTGAGTGTCTGGGTACCCGTGCGCTGCCGCCACGCCAAAGCCGGTCATGAAGGTCGCTCCGTAGCCTGTTGTGTTGGGTGACGAGGTGGTGGTGGGGTTAGCTAACCGGCGAGGAGGTTCGGAGAGGGGGGGGAGACGCCTTACCAGCACGCTCGATGAGTTTGGCCGTGAGTCCGTCGTAGCACGAAGGCAGCATGACGATGTCGTCGCTTGCTGTGCATGAAGACAGCGAGTGTGTTAGACCTTGAAGGGGAGTGGCTGCAGTGCCAGGCGGGTACGAAGGCGGACGCACCGAGCATCTCGCGGAGGCGAGCGACGCGCTGCGGCTGGGTCGTTGTGGAGATCATGGAGGCGCTGGAGCTGGAGGTGACCGTCGAGCTTGACGGGTCGTGGGTAGAGAGCGAGAGCGAGAATGAGACGAGCGGGACGAGCGGGTGGGTGGGTCGATGCCTTAGTGGTCGCAGCCAAGCAGCGAGTGCAACCAGGTAGGCAGCAGGCGCGCCAATCTGACTGCGCAAACGTCCGGGAGCGCTTCACGATCCGCCAAGGTGTCCAATGCGCTTTGGGAGCTGCTCGTGAGCAATTGACTTGGCTTCGTTATTGTATGTCGCTTGAGACATGTGGAAAAGGGTCCTTGTTCGTCAACAGTTCTGATTTCATCATCTATCAGCATCTCAATAGCGCAGATGTGTCAATGTCTGCGTACCTGCCACTACCAGATTGGATCTATCGATAACTTAGCGAGTGTATGGGTGGATGGTGACGGACGGGTGCGCCTGCCGCGGGTGCTGCTTCTCCGGGATCGTCGGCGCGTAGTGCGCGACTCGACCGCCGTTGACAATGTCCACCGGCCGACCAGCTGAGCCTTCATTGCGCAGATACTGCGCTCTACAGTGTCAAGCACCAACGTCAGCACTTGTAATAATCTGCGTCACTCTATAAGACCGACGTACCGCTGCTCGTTGCGGTCGAGTGGCGTCTCGTTGAAGATCCGCGCGTGGTTGTCGAGTCGCGGGTTGGCGACGCCGCTCTTGCGCTGATAGTCTTGGCGACACCCGTCTCGAGCGAGCGACCCAGACTCGTCATACCTATACACACCACTGTGAGTACTGAGCTGACTGAGTAGTACAAGGGGCATCCAACAGCTCAAAGCCGTCGTTACCGGAGGAAGTCGCGTTTGAATGGCTCGCCTCGAACGTGGTGCTGACTGGTATCCGCGCTGTGCGACGTTCCGATCACGTCGTTCGTCGAGTGGCGCTCCTTTCTACACGTCCACAGACACTCAACCGACCGTCAGCAAGTCCAGACCACGGTACTTGACCGCTCCTATAGCGTACACGAGTTGATGGAGCCGCTGTTGGTTGAGCTCGGCTTGATGCAGCGCTCGCTTCGCTTGGAGGTGTTCACCCTCAAACTTGAGCCGCTCACGACGTTGTTGGGGCGTCATGATGCCTCCTTCTTGTAGTAGCACGGACGCGGGCACAGGGCGGTCCTCGATCGCCGCCGCATGGGCGAACGACTCCTTCTGTGTCATCACTGGCGCGGTCTACGGCATCGGTATACATCGATGAGGTTCAACCCATAGTGAAAGTAAGTGAAATGCGGTGAAATAACGACACGTACCAGTTGAAGACCAGCCACGTTGTCGTTGGCTCGCACAGCTACGTCGGTCATTTGAAGACCGGACTTGTGAGTCTTGGAGGAGTCGACGGTAGTCGCTCGGAGGTCCTTGGCTTGGACGACATTGGCGGGCGGCGCGAGCTTCTGGAAGGCGCGGACATCGCACAGCTCGCGGTTCCACGACTTCTCCAGCGTCTCCCGCTTGACGATCGCGGCCGGCACCTACAGCGCTCGAAGACTCAGCTAGCTGACATCCAATACTAGAGCCAAGACGTTCTGTACCTGTCGAGCTCCGTTGACGACGCTGGGCGAGTCCATCAGTCGCTGCAGACGCCCGGGGTCCACCGCCTTCCTTGGTACCTTCGACTCGGCGGCAGTCGTCATCATCAAGTTGTGCTCTCTCTCCTCCGCTGCTAGTGATCGACAGACGACCATCAACCACAGCAAGGCAAGCTCATGTGACCGAGTCTTCAGGCTATAAATACCAGCTACAGCAGCATTGCTTTCCCTCAGAAATAGCTTCAATACAGCTGTCTGATAGCCAATTGAGTGCATCTCCATGTCTGAGAGCTGGACGAGCCTCTGAGTCCCGTGATTGAGCGTCGACAACCGCCATGCTTGGCTCCTTTCCTCTCGACAGGAAGCCGCTGCACTCCGTGGCTCCGTCCGCTCCAGCGATGCCGTCAACACGCCGCGCTGTCTCTGCAGCGCCTCCATCGACAACCTCAACGTCGTCGAGTCCTACACGACCAGTGGCCAAGGCTAGCGCTTCAAGCAACGCGAGCATCGTAGTTCGCATCCCGACAGCCGGTCGCGAGACTTCTGCTTCAACACCAACGTCATCCATCAAGGTCAGTCACGCAGTCTACCAGGAAATATCCCCACAAGTTCTGACTGTCGTTGGTGTTGTGACTTCAGATCTTCCGACGGAAGAAGTACTTCAGCTCGAGGCTTCATCCACTGGAAGAAAGCGACGTCGGCGCTCCATCACAACAACATCCGAACCAAGTCACACCCGTTGATGGCTCGAATGCTAGACGATCTCCTTCATCACCAAGAGCAGTGAGGATCAACAAACCAACGTCATCTTCATCCCCCAGACGACCACAAGCTCTCGATAATGGACACATCAACGACGACGATGAAGGAGAAGAAGCTGGCGAGATCGAAGAGGAAGGTGATGACTCCTGGGACGACCTGGATGTCGAGCAATTGGAGCAGTTGTCAGCGCGAGTCGGAGCTTCAGACACGGTCGAGGCGTGGATCCAGACTTACGAGGCTGAACGCTCTCAGTTCGTGTCCTTCGCCGTCTTCACGGAGCTCAAGCTGGACGAAGTGCGCGACTCGTACGTGCGTCTTGTCGGCCGTCCGAACGCCATCGAAGCCGCTGCTTGTTGCGCTACGCTGCTCAAGATGCCGGGGATTGTTGGCTGCTACAAGTCTCTGCTGGAGAAGATAGCCGTCGGCATTGAAAGCGCCGTCTTCCTGCCGTCCTTGACCGCTTTATCAGCCTCCAGTTCCATGTCGACGCTCGTGAACTCCATGTATGCTCGTCAGCCCTACTTCGAGCGCGTTCGAGAGCTGGAGCGCCAGGTCTTCGCCAACCGCAGCATCTCCGATACAAACGTGTTGAAGAAGCTCTCGGTCGATGAAGTGGCCCGCATACTACGCCTCGTACCGTTCCAGCGACTTCGATCGGCTCTCAAGGCCATCAACACTTTGTCGGCTTCATCAGACAGTCAGACGTTGATCGATCGACTGCTGAAGCTGCTAGTGAAGCTCAAGGAGCAGCAGCAGTTGGTCCAACAGCAGCATGAAGACGACGGCGAGAGCGGCTACCCCATGCGGATCCCGCTGGTCTCGAGCGCTCAGATCTGCCGCGCGATCACTCACCATGCCGCGAGCTTCAGTAGCAGCGGTCGAGACATGGTGTTGTGCTCGATCCTCGAGTTCGTGGACGCCGAGTCCTTTCGCGACATCTACAAGCGGTTTGATACCAAGGCCAAGACGAGCTTCTTGCATCACTTGAGCCTGAACGAGACCAACGAGCACTTGCAGCTCATCGCGGAAGCTCTGCCGAACGCTGGAGACACGGTCTTCCGCCTGTACGCAACCACATGCACTGGCGAACCCCCAGTCGCCAAGAACGCCTTCTTCCTCAAGCTGCTGGGTCCAGAGACCGAGTTCTTCTTCCTCTGCGACCTCGCGACGTTCCTGACTGAAGAACAGTGGCAATTGCTGTCCAAGGAGTACGAGAAGAACCTGACGGAGCGTCGCAACAAGCGGCGAGGCCGACGGCAACGCCGGTCAGCGATCACAGGCGATGGTCTCTTCCTGGCCGACGGAGACGACGGATTCGACGAAGAAGAAGAGGAGAAAGACGATGACGCGCCGCCTCAGTCTGCGTCCGCGTCACGGCTGGAGCAGTTCCAGCTCATGCTCTGGAACTTCATCCACCGCCATCGACTCACTGGCTCACAGCTACTTCCAGTAAGTATCGCGACGTTCCTGCCGTCGTTTGAAGACGCCGAGATGCTCTCAATGGTGCGATCGGTGGCTGAGAAGTCGCCGATTGACGCTCGCTGGCGACAGTTCCTGGCGGTTCTTGACGTGATTGAGAGCGGTCACAACGGCAGTGAAGCCAGCAACACAACGATCGGTGCGTCCAGTACCAGTTCGAGTGAACTCTATGCTCAGATCTACACCATGCGCATGTCGGTGCTCAAGAAGATGTTCGCGATGCTGTCAAGGGAGGAGCGGAGCGAATGGCTCGACAAGATGAACGCCAAACACCCGACCGAGGCATACAAGCGCAAGTCGCAGCTGCTCCAACAACTCCAGCAGCAGCAGTCGAGCACAGCCATCACTTCCGCCGCTGCAGCTGCAGCTTCACTTGCTGTCGGTATGGACGACCCGACGCCACATATGCCGCGGATGGCCATGGACGTCAAGATGCGATGGATGGAAGCGCTGCTGAGCTCCATCGCCAACGACAAAGAGTACTCAGCGCGCGTCGCCATGTTACGACAGGTACTACAGCCGTTCATGGACGGCAAGGCACCGCAAGCGGCTTCATCATCAAAGCCAATGATCTCACTCGCCAACGCCGAGAAGAGCGTCGCCGAGATTCTCCAGCAGCTCATGGCAGCAGACCGAGCCAGGCTACTGTTCAAGCTCGCGGCTCAAGCTAGAGAAGACTCACCACCGACTGTCGACCGCGCCGCATCTCCAGTCGCAGAGCTGATGGACCAACCGCGAGCCTCTAGGTATACTCTACAGCCAAGCGCGGAGATCCTCGAGGCGGTCAACGCGCTGATCGCCCAGAAGTCGGAGCGGTTCACCCTCGAGCTCTTGCGCGATACCATCTTAGCGAATGGGATTGAAGCGACTAGAGCCTCGGGTAGCGACCAAGGAGTCGAGCGCTCTGCGTCGACTGGTCGTGGCATTGGCGACGGGATGCGGCGCAAGCTGAGCGCCGTCGTCGCGGTCTCGGAGCCAATGGAGTGGCAGGAGAACGTCAAGCTCGGGAGCTTGGACATCGGCTGTCAGACGGTCTGGGACGGCGACGGCGACGCGTCTTCGACCACTGCGCCAGCTTCTTCAACTGCCAAGTCGCCAGCCAAGACCACTGCGCTGTCGCTGAGTGCGTTGATGGGCTCGAAAGCGACCGGCAAGCGGAAGGACAAGTACCAGAAGGTCAACAGCGCGGCCGTGCCCAAGCCGGTGGCGTCGCTCATCACGTCGTGGCGAGTCAACACGGACCAACTGGCGCAGTTCGCCAAGAAGTCGCTGTCCAACGTGCTCCGGATCATCGCGGACGCCTACAGCGAGCTGTTGACCGCCGGTCGGCGTCGAGGAGCCAACCCGTCGGCTCTAGCGGCCAGTGCAGCACGCGCAGCATCAAGAGGAGGTCGAGAACGAGAGCTGACGCTGTCGCAGATCGTCTACCAGTCCTTCCTGCACAGCTACGGGCTGCCAGCGATCGCCGACCTGCACTTGCTGGCGTTCTCTTGCGCGCTGGAGATGTACCGCGGCCAGCATCTGCGCGTCGAGCTGTTCGCTCGCTTCTGCTTCGAAGAAGTGGCCAAGCAGGAGCTCATCAACTACAGCGAGCTGCTCGAGTCGATCGTGTGCGATGACGCTGGCTCCAGTGGTTCGAGCGGTGGCACTATCGGCAACGCTAGCTCTATGGCGAACACAAGTGGTGGTGGTGTCGTGTCCAAGCGAGCTGCAAGAGGGTTCGTGCCTCGGATAGCCGTCCCGGATAAGGAGAACTGGACGACGTCGCTCGACAAGGCGCAGGAAGCCGTGCAGCTGTGCTTCCGAGCCATGCGCAAGCACGACGTGGCTGCCTTCTGCGATAAGCTGGCGCTCATTGCGAGTCAAGGCACCTCTAGCGCCGTGTCGTCCGTCGTGACGGTCGACACGCGAGCTCCGAGCCCGACAAACGCTGGAACATCGGCCTCGAGTGACGCGCCAGTGTTGAATGTTGACCACTTACTGATGCTGGCGTCGCTCGAGTGGCAGGCCGAGCAGCAGCGCCGCGAGAGCTTCTTGCTGGACGCGTTCCGAGCTGGAGATGTGAACGGAGACGGACAGTTGACGGCGGCCGAGTTCTCCCAGATCGTGCTGTCGATCGACAGGACCCGCGAGCTCGGCGACTTGCTGCTCATGTACAGCGACACATTGAGGAGGACGCAGTGCGACACGATCAACACGGACGTCTTCCTGCAGGTCGCGCGCGACTACGAGCTGGATCGCGTCGTCTGGAGCGACGACGGCGACCTCCGCAACGTTGTGAACGACGCGACCGAGCTCGAGACCACGTGGGCTAGAGTCCGCGGCTTCTTCTTGGGCACACTCGAAGCTCTTGCGCGTGATCTGCCATCAACCCACTTCCTTCGAGCGTGCGAAGGCGCGGGCTGTGGCTGCCTCAACTGCATCCTCGACAGCTACATTGGCTTCCAGAAGATGCGGCGAGACCTGAGAACGCAGGGTGAGTCGGCGTTCCGAGACGCGAGAGGCGTCGCCAGCCGCTATGGTGTGTCCCCCGCACTCGCCTGGGCTCGCTTCTGGCACCTCATGCGGCAGCTGTACGATGCCGCGGCCGAGAGCGACGGTGTCTTCACTCCGTGGGAGCCTAAAGGCGGCGAGCACAGTACGAGGACGGCGCCAGCGCCGCCGCTGGGGCTGCGCGTCAACAGCGTCAGGAGAGACGCGCTGCCCATCTTCCTCTTCCCGGACACGCAGCGCATCTCGGGCGTCATGAGAGACGTACACGACCCCGAGGCGTTCGAGGCCGAGGCGATCCGACAGCTCTTCGCCGACGATTTGTTGGGACAAATGAGCTATCGGACGGCAGGTGGAACCAGTTGAAGAGGGTTGAATAAGACGTGAGGCACTAAACGTGGGGCTGCAATCGTTCGCGTCTTGTTTGGGGTGATGGGGCTGCGTGAGTCACGCACGAGTCTGACGTGGCGTTCATCTAGTGAAAAGACTTCAACTTGACGACATGCATTCATTCCCATCACAACTTTCGTCTACAGGTGCTCTGTCTGCTCTCCCGACCTTGCGCGACGTTTTAATGCTACACTAGCGCTTCTCCTCCTTGTTCATCCTTTCAGCGAGGCATCTCGTCGTGCTTGTTCTCCTGGACTGGTCTGGTCTTCTTTCTCACGATACGCGTCGACAGTAACAAAACAATGTGTCCAGCTCACTTCACAGTGGCGCGAGCATGTCGGGCAGGCAGTCGATCTGCGGCGCGTTCACCACGCCCTCCATGAACGACACGATCTGTCCGCCATACGTGACGAACATCTTGTCGGCCAACGAGCACGGAGACTGCCGGCCGTACCCGCCGTAGCGGTGCGCCGAGTGCTGTTGCTGGTGGTACGTCGCCAACTGGTACGTCGCCGGGGCGAACCTGCCGCGCGGAGGCGAGTCCGACGAGGACGAAGACGCCGACAGCATGGAGCTCGTCGAGCCGGGAGAGGACGAGAGCGAGGCCTGGAGCGGCGACGACGCGCTCCAGTCGTTGTTGCTCTCCTGCCGCGGCGAGTTGCGCGCCTGCAGCTCCCAGTACTCCATACACTGCCGCTGCGCCGTCAGCTGCTTGAGATCCTGGCAATCGAGCACGATCCACGTCAGCTTACGCTACAACCCAACATTGTAGAGCGCAGACGCACCTGCACCGACATGCCGCTGCGGATCTCGTACCCCTCATAGCTCTGGTTGTTGCTCACACCAACACCGCCGAACGCTCCAGCGCCGTGCATGTGCTTGCCCACGACCATTGGTGCCGTGTCAGGGGTTCAGTACTCGCTGGGTAGTTCAGCAATCGTCGAAGCTGCAGTCGTTGTCACTTCGACGTGGAGTTCGACTGCGACTTAAAGCAAGTCGAGCAGGGAGCGGGCGGTCCTGATGCCTTGGACGCGGAAAGACGACTGTCCCAGGCCCACAGGCCGCCGCGCGTCGCGCGACCGGCCGGCACAGTCCGATCATCGGTCGCGACGAAAGGGCGGGCCACCGGCCGGTCCGTTTCCTTCCTGGAAGGCTTCCTGAGCTTTTCGCCGGCGGGTTTCCCGATCTTTGGAGCGTACAAACCCAACTTCAACCGCCCCGCTGGCCAGTCAACAAATAAGATCGAAACGGCTCCGGTGTTTGGCGCCAAAATCGCAGGTTTTCCCGCGAGATCTTGGACCATACAAACGTCAAGTGATTTTGCTCCCGCTGGTTTCACACAAAAGCAGGAGATGATCCCTGGAAACCTCCGAGGAGAAACGATGGCTGGAGCTCGATTGATCCGTCAGTGTCAACGAGCCGGGCGGTTCGCGCGGAAAGGGCAGGAAGCAGCCGGGTAAGGCGGCTCGCGGATGGTCACGGGTCCTCGGCGGTTGGGCTTTGGACACCGGAGCTCGTGATCTCGAAGAAGGCGTGTGAGGACGGCCGGAAGGGCGAGAAGACGAGCTCTACCCGCCGTCGGGACGCGTCAGCGCTGCGCCGGATGAGGAGACTGTGGCGAGCCAGTCAACAGACGCGGAGTCAGCAACTAACAGCTTCCATGCGTCTGCTGAGGACACGTACCGCTGGTTGATGCAGTTGGCCCAGGACAGCCCGAGCGCCGGCTTGTGCGCGCTGCTGCTGCCTGCTACGCCAGCGTCTGCACCGCCAAAGTCGCCTGTGACCTGGTTGGTCACCACGAAGACAACGCCGTACTGCGCGCTGAGGATGCGCATGCAGTTGGCCAGGTGGAACATGGTACGCGAGCGCTCACTCGCCTCCTGTCCGCGCCAGCAGACACGTGAGCTTCAAGACCACTGAATCACTGCCATCATCACCTCCTCACCTTGACGGAAGCGGTCGACTCGAGGCGGAAGACGGCCGCGATCGAGTCGATGACGACGAGCTTGGTGCCCTGCTCCTCCAGCAACGTGGGCAAGCGAACTTGCTGATCATGGCGGACGGATACAACCCACAGCGGTGAGACCGCCATGAAGAGCGCCATTGCCTCGCAGTGCGCCAGCACACATCCGCACCAGCATGTCGACCAGCTCATCGGCCGTGTAGATCTGCTCGACGAAGATGCCCTCAAGGAACTCGCTCGGGTCAGCGGCTCCAACTCCAATGGAAGAGCCTCCACGCTTGCGCTTGCGGGTCACGGAGCGGTACTTGGACGCGTAGACCTGAGCCAGGTCGTGCAGCCGCTTGACGGACCCGACGCTCTCGGTGCAGACGTAGCAGGCCGAGCTGCCGAGCCCGCCGAGCGCCGGCGGCAGGCAGCACTGCAGCAGCAGCTGCAGACACAGCTGCGTCTTGCCGGCGGACGCCTCGCCGCATATCTCGGTCAATAGCCCACTGCGGAAGCCACCGCCTAGCAGACCATCGACCGTCTCACATCCAGAGCGGAGCACCTGCCGGTCGGCGTCTACCGACCGCCACAGATCGAGCGCCGTCACCCGTGCCGCCGCCATTCCCGCACCCTTTGGCGCTCGCTGTCAGCTTCCTGATTCGCCAACAAAACACCTACCGCACGCGACATAATGTGTGAAAATATGTACCGTGAATGACACCTCGCGTAGGTACGGTTCGTACTTTGCAGAGTTTGCATAGTGAAACCAAATGGGTGGCGGAGAGCTCCACTGACCAGCATCGCCTCTTCACTTCGCCTCTTCATTTCGACTTTGGCGTCCGGTCCGACTCGAGTGCTGCTGCGATCTCTTCATGGAAACCAGAAGGAGGAGGAGCTGATGGCATATCCTGAGGGGCTGACATCGTGATTGAGAACATACCCAAGTCCAGTACGCTGGCCTGATCCTCTCCGCCCCCTCACATGTATGTACGTCGATATCTGAGCGAAAGCGGCGTCTTTCGAGGCGAAAGCGCTCGCTCTGCATGTGTCTTTGTATGTATGTGCATGTGCTTCTCTTGCAGTCAAATCTGCCACAGTATTCGCCCCTCTCCCCGTGGGCGAGACACTGCTATTGGCTGCAAATACCAAGCGGTTGTTCATGATAGGAACCCTTCGCGACCCATTCCAACCATGGTGCAAGGAGCCAATTACAGCCCACATGCAACACAACACGAATCCTGCATGTCTGTGTAGCTAGCTGAATTAGCCGATCGCGGTGAAATCGCATCGTATAACCCGGTGCTCCAGCTCTCTGAGTGGTTCACATTGAAGCCGTCGACGACCGCAATGCGCTGCTTCCAGCGCGAGACCACAACAACTGAATGATCCATTGGCCAGCGAATTACCTAAATAAACACAGCTTGGTGCCCGGACAGAGTGGACGAGGTCCTGGGCAGTCTGCTCATCAGCACAGCACTGTGGCCGTTGGTTGTGGTGAGCCGCCTCAGAGTGGCGACCACCACAACTCGACCAGGGCAGCCGGATACGCCATCGACACTCTCCACCGAGGTCTCAAGCTCCTCCAATCCCTACCGCTGAAGGTAAAAGGTGGCATGAACCTCATCGATGGGAAGCGCCGACCTTGTCTTCACTTCGAGCTCTGGCTTGCTGGCGACGAAGTGTCGAAGGAGCGAGGAGAAGGTCACGTCGAGACTCGTGTGGTGATCATGTGACGGGCCAAGTGACGAGGCAACCCCGTCACATAAAGGCACCACCACGCTGTCCGCGCCAGTCGCCGTCAATTAGAGTGACGGATGGCCGCGAGTCATTCGTCTGCAGACGATTCGTCCTCGTGATTGGGCATCGCACCGAGATTGGCAGCTAATCAGCGGTCACGCCTAGGATCTGTCATTGGCGCGATGTGTAAAGCGCCGGCGTGAGAACAGGTCAGCCAGTGACGGTGGCGATGCAGTCGGAGCGTCAATCTCGTTCGCTTTGATGGCTGTCAGCCTGTCACATGCAGACCACCGACGAGTGCTGAGCCATTGGCATCCCTCCAGACGGTCTCACTTCTCCATTCGCGCGCTCCAAGCCACCCAAGATGGCGTCGGCCACCACGCCCATCAAGTCTCCGGCGTCTCCGGACGTCGCGTACGCCAACGAATGGACTCGCCACCCCCGCAAGTACAAGAACGTGCTGTTCCAAGTCACGACCTTCATCCTCATGATGGA
>JAADXY010000663.1:0-16842 GCA_023338065.1 Phytopythium montanum
ATTAACGTTTTGTTGGCATTTCCGATCATTTTTAATCTTGCCGCTGTATGTGGTACGCGGTTTATTTGGAAAACATTACAAATAAAAAGACCTCGGTGACCAAGACTAGGGTGGCTACACTACTTTATTTTACGATGGAAGAATGAAACTTGAAAACACAGACGTTGATATTGGGCAGAAAAATGGTCATTTCTTCATTCTTCGCCCAATATTTCTTAAAATAGTGTGCCGGTGGTGTGCGCCGCGATCCGCTCGACTTTCCTGCTGCCGTTCTGAGCTGATGGAGCGCTCACCCACGGACACCATCAGCAGCACGAGTAAGCACGTTTCTCCAGACGGTGGCCATGGAGCTGGACGCGCGTGGGCACGGGTACGACGGCAAGCTGCACGCGGACCGGTGGACGGCCGAGTACGTCGGTCGCGGCAACCACGCGCTGGACGCGGCCTGCTTCCGCGCGACGCGCGCCGTCTCCTGGCGATCCCGGACGCGGGCTCCTCCTCCTCCGCTGGCCATCGCGGACGGCCACACTCACACACAGTCAGTACTGGAGGCCGTGCGCGACCTGCGCGTCTTCTACTTCGAGGCACAGGTGCTCTCGACGGGCGGGCCGGACACAGACGCGGATGTCGAGTCGCCCGAGGCAATCGCTCGAGCGCGGCTTGACCGACGCGCGCAGCTCGTGGGGATGCCGACCGCCTCGGCCTTATCAGCAGTCGCTCCGGCCGCCGGGAGCGCGGCGGGACACCCATACAGTGGCGGTGCACGCGCCTCGTGGAGAGAGAGAGCGAGGCAACTGGTGATGGCGCGCGTGCATGGAGCTCAGGCCACTGACAGAGGAGCGGAGGCGACAACGAACGGAGCCAGTGCCGGAGTGAATGGGGCGAGCGAAGGCGGGGCCGAAGAGAGCGGCGTAGCCATGGAGGGAGATGCGCTGGCTGCAGAGCGCGGCGACGGCGCTCGGTCCGCCTGGCGACTGTACCAAGCGAGCAGCAGCGCGGCGGGTGGCAGCGGGAGCAGGACTGGCCGACAACAGGTTACGCTGCCGTGGCTAGAGGCAGAGGAGGAGGAAGAGGAGGAAGAGGAGGAGGACCTGCGGTACTACCAGTCACTGGCGAGGAACGGCGGCGACGCTCGGGGAAGAGGCTCCACCGGCTCAGGAAGTAGTCTCGCCACTGGCACCGGCAGCAGCAACAGCGGGATGCACTTCGCCTTCACGCTGAGCTCGCGCACGCTGCAGCACATGCGCTCGCGCTACGAGCGCCGCCGCCTGCGCCGCAGCTCGGAGAAGCAGCGCTTCGACCACTGCGTGGCCGTCGGCTTCTCGCTCGGCAGGCTACCGCTCAAGATGAACACGCGCGCTGGCAGGAGCCACACGGACGACGGCCACCTCCGCGCAGACGACGACAAGATCCCGTTGGGCCACGAGGATCTCGGGCAGGGCGGCCGGGCAATCGCGTACGTGGGCAAGACGGGCCGCGTCGTGTCGAACGGCAAGACGCTCCTGCAGTGCGGCAAGTTCGGCGCCGGGGACGTCGTCGGCTGCGGCCTCCTCTTCGACTCCAGGACGTTCTTCTTCACGCTCAACGGCAAGCTGGCAGGTATGCTGGCCGCCACGGACGTGCACCACTTGGACTTCTTCGTGGAGCAGGGCGGGGATGATGCCGAGTCCCCGAGCGACAGCCTCGCGTCCATGTTCGGCTGGCGCGCTCAAGCGAATGACGGTGAGAGTGATCCGGACGGCTCGGACGCTACTATGAGCGACGCCGACTCGGGAGAGGAAGACGACGAGCTGTTTCCGGCATTCAGTCTGCACCGACCAGGCGAGTGCGTGCGCGCCGTGTTCGCTGCGCAAGAGTTCAAGTTCGACCTGTTCTCCTTCCAGAAGCAGGTGCTCAAGGAGCGACAGCGCTCCCTCGGCGCGGAAGTCACGCCGCGTGTCAAGCGCCAGCAAAGTGACGACGATTCGGCCATGGACGCGCTCGCGCTGGACTACTTGCGGCATTGCGGCTACGAAGACTCGTTCTCAGCGCTACAGACAGCGATCAAGATGGCAGACAGCACGTCCGAGGCCGAAAGTCTGAGCGAGAACGACTACCACGACGCTCATGACGACCCAGACGCAGGCGCCGCCGATATGAACCACTCCACGAGCCGAGACCAAGAGGAGGACTCGCTGGCTCTGAGGAGCGAAGTGCGTCGGTGTCTCCGCGAGTTTGAGAGTGCCTGCGCCTTGGAGATGATCGCCCGCCTGCCGAGCGTCGCGCCGCTCAAGCTCTCGCCTCGATACCAGCGCGCGCTGTTGTACTGCCGCATGCTGTGCGTGCTGGACGTGGCGCGGGCCACGCCGCCCGAAACCAAGTCGAGTGCCAATGCCAGCGCGACCGACGCGGGTGGGCCGTGGCTCGCAGAGAAGGCGGTTGCGTGCGCTCAGTCGGTGTTCGCCGACCTGATCACCGTGGACGGCACCATGACAATAGACGACACGGCGCTCCGGGACGACCTCGCGCTCTTCATGACCGTCTTGCTGATCGAGGACCCGAGCCAGCTGCCCGCCGACAGCCGCGCGCGCCTGTTCCTGACGAGCGACTTCCGCGAGCGAGTGGCCGACGAGCTCAACAGCATCCTGCTGGCAGCGTCAGCGTCTGCGGCAGGCAACATCTCCTCCTCCATGAGCCCGTCGCTGTCGGCGCTCGAGGGATTCCTAGCTGGACTGCACTCGCTTCGAGCCACGAGCCTGCGTCACGGCTGCCGCGTGTTCCCGGAGAGTCCTGCGTTGCTGTCGTCGCAGCTGAGCGCGTCCCGAACGCGCAAGGAGCAGCAGCGACGAGCTCGAGAGCAGAACGGCGGAGGGGACGACGATGCGGGCGAGGAGGAGCTGTCCTCCGGCTCGGACGCGTCCTCCTCCTCGTCCGCGTCCTCGCGCGGCAACCGCCAGCGCCACGTGGACGATGACGAAGAGGAGGAAGAGGAGGAGGAAGAGGAGGAGGAAGAGTGAGGCGGTGGAGCGCAGTTCGAGCCCTGCATGATGATGATTTTACGACTCGACTGGTTGGTTGATCCACCCGCTTCAACATCCTTTCGGAGGTCGTCCGAATGTTGACCGAAGGTAACGAGGAGCTCTCCACCACCACTGACTTGCCTTGTTGGCTGCACCCAACAACTCATCGAGCGCGTGCTGCTCCAAACAGGACCCTCCTGTCCAGCCTGCTCCACGACGATGCTGCGCGTCTCGGCGCTGCGATCGGCCGCCGCTGCCTCGGCACTGGCGCGGCGGTCGTCCTCTCCATTGAAAGCAGTCGCCTCCGGGCTCCTGGGTCGCTCTACCGCTCCAGCAATCGTCGTCTACGCCCCAAACTCGCCGGCGCTGCTTCTGCTCGCCGCACGCGCCTTCTCGGCCGTCGCACAGCCCTCTGCCGCGCCCACGACGGCCACCGATCCGCTTGTGTGGCCTGCGGACGTGGCCAAGCGCGTGCACAAGCGTCTGCGGTCGTTCCCGCGCAACTACGAGGCCAAGGCGTTGGCGGTCGAGGCCGGGCTGAACGCCGGCGAGTGGGCCGTGGCGGCCGCGGGCTTCCGCCAGGCCTTCCAGCGCGCGCCGTCGCAGTTCTTCCGCGACCAGCGCGAGCTCGAGGCCTTTGCGCGCGACCTGCTGGACGAGGGCGACGCGGCTGCCGGCGCTGGCGCAAGCGTCAAACGCAACTCGTTCGTCTTCTACCCATTCTTCCTGGACTTTGCGCGCGCCAGCGACTTCATCCCGCGGCAGGACGGGGACGCGGCGGCCTTCTCTCTGCAGGAGCTGACGGACCTGCGGCTGCCGCACGAGCTGTACCCGCTGGCGACGGCCATGAAGCGGCGCATCGTGTACCACGAGGGCCCGACGAACAGCGGCAAGACGTTCGCGGCGCTCGAGCGGCTCAAGCAGGCGGGCGAAGACGGCGGCGTGTACTGCGGGCCACTGCGACTGCTGGCGCTCGAGGTCTTCGAGCGGCTGAACGCCGACGGGTTGTACACGTCGCTGGTGACCGGCCAGGAGAAGAAGCTGGTGCCGTTCGCGAGCCACGCGGCGTGCACGGTCGAGATGGCCAACATCCACCGGCGCTGGGACGTGGCCGTGCTGGACGAGATCCAGCTCATCGGCGACCCGCAGCGCGGCTGGGCCTGGACGCGCGCCTTCTTCGGGCTGCAGGCGCGCGAGCTGCACGTGTGCGGCTCTGGCGAGGCCGAGGAGCTGCTGCGCAAGTTCGCGGCCACCACCGGCGACTCGTTCGAGGTGCGCAGGTACGCGCGCCGGTCGCCGCTGCGCGTGGCCGAGGAGCCGCTCGAGTCGCTGCGCCACGTCAAGCCGGGCGACTGCGTCGTGGCCTTCTCGCGGCGCGAGCTCTTCCAGCTCAAGCGCGACATCGAGGTGCAGACTGGCCACGCGTGCTGCATCGTGTACGGCCAGCTGCCGCCTGAGACGCGCTCGCAGCAGGCGCGGCTGTTCAACGCGCAAGGTGGGGCCCACAGCGTGCTCGTGGCCTCGGACGCCGTCGGCATGGGGCTCAACCTCAACATCGGCCGCGTCGTCTTCTCGACCGTCAAGAAGTTCGGCGGCATCCGCGCAGCGGGACTCGTGGACATCCCGCCGGCGCTTGCCAAACAGATCGCGGGCCGCGCCGGCCGCTCGGGCGGCGCCTTCGAGGCCGCGGGCGGAGAGGCCACGGCGCTGGCGGCCGATGACCTCGAGTACCTCAAGGAGTCGTTCGCGCAGCCGCCGGGCTCGCTGACGGCCGCGGGGCTCTTCCCGTCGGCCGAACAGATGGAGGAGTTCGCGCGCCAGCTGCCGGGCGTGGCCGACCTGGGCGACCTGATCGACAAGTACGTCATGCTGGCGCGGCTCGACGGCGACTACTTTCTGTGCAACCACTCGGAGATGAAGGCCGCGGCCGCGCTGTTGAGAGACGTCGAGCTGCCGCTCTCGGACCGCTTCACGCTCTGCATGGCGCCCGCCAACCTGCGCCACCCACTCGCGCGCAGGGTCTTCGTCGACTACGCCAAGGCACACGCACTGGGCCAGAGCGTGGCGCTCGACGTGTACCTGCCGAGGCACGCGCCGCAGACGGCCGAGGCGCTGCGAGACGTCGAGATCAAGGCCCAGATCATCGACCTGTACCTGTGGCTCTCGTTCCGCTTCGAGGCGACGTTCACGCAGAAGGAGATCGCGCTGGACCTCAAGAAGCGAGTGCTCGAGCTCGTGGAGCAGGGACTCGTCAACACGACCGTGAGCCGCGACAGCCGCAGTAAGCCGCGAGCGTCCTCCGTCATCCACTACAAGGCCGGCAAGAAGGCCGAGGGCACGGCCAACGCGGACACCAACGGCGGAAGGGTCAACGGGAAGGCGAGAGTCAACGGCAGGGCGAGCGATAAGGCCAACGGCGGACGGCAACAGCGGGGACAGCGAGACGGCGACTACTCCAAGGGCCGCAAGCTCGCGAACGGAGTCAAAGTGGACCGCAGGAGCGAGCGAGAGCTACCGACGCGCAGGGATGAGCGAGAGGACGAGCGAGAGGAGGAGGAGGACGAGGGCGACGCTGACACGCGGACGCTAACGGCGAGGCTGCGCAGCCAGTGGCGCAAGTTCCGCAACAGCAAGTGAGGTAGACTGCAAGCGGCGAGGGCAATAGAGACAACGTGTTGTTCGCCACTGTGTATACTGTCTAGGCTCCTTGTTGTTGGTCGGCTAGCGGAAGAGGAAGGTGGGCTTGGCGGCCTTGGGGCGGCACATGCGCTCGGCGCGCTTGTCGCCCACGACTCGCTGCAGGCGGAAGAGGTCGAGTCTCGAGAAGAGCACGACGGAGCTCTTGCCGGCCTCGTCTTGCTCTTCGTCGTCCTCTCCGTCACTACCAGCGCCAGCGGAGCCAGGCAGCATGTTGAGCACCTCCGGGTAGAAGTCGCCCATGACGGGCGGCGCGTACCAGACGAGCTGCTGGACGCCGCGCAGCCGCAGCTGGTGGTAGAAGTGGAAGCGCTCCGTGACAAGCAGCACGTGGCATCTCCCGTGGAAGAAGGCCGTGCGCGCGCGCGCCACCTGCGGCCGCGGCGTGTACTCGCAGACCTGCAGGCACGAGAGCAGCTTGCGGTGCTCGCGCTCGTGGAACAGGTTGCGCACGCGCACGTAGTCGAGGTACGACGGGACGAAGACGAGCACGTGGCGCCGCGGCCGGTCCAGCAGCGGCTCGAACACGTGCTTGCGGAAGTAGGCGAAGCGCAGCTCGGCCTCGGCCGCCGCGTCCAGAGGCGACCCGGCCTCCACGTCCACGTCGACGCGCTGGAAGACCTGAGGCAGCCGCGAGACGACCCGCGAGATGCTGGCCGAGCCGTCTGCCGCGTCGTGCAGGCGCGCCACCCTCAGACATCCGGCCAGGTTGCGGCTTGAGCGGGCCACGAGCGCGTGCAGCAGCGGCTCGAGGCCGTGCGAGAAGACGACCGTCTGGCGGAAGTAGCGGCCCAGGAAGCTCATCGCCCACTCGCGCAGGCGGCCGAAGTCGGCGTGCGGCGCCTCCCGGGGCGGCGCGTTGACGGCGCGCAGCACGGCGCGCAGGTGGTCCACGTTCTGCATGGCGACGAGGCTCGCAGAGTCCACGACGCAGACCTCGATGGACGACAGCACGTCCGTCGACAGCTTCTTGCGCTCAACCTGGTCTTGGTCGAGTCCATGCTCGTCGTCGTTTAGCTCGGCCAGTTCGTCACCTAGCGACTGGCGGAGACCGAGCGGAGACGCCAGGATGATGTCCGCGTGGTGGAACTCGCTGTAGAAGCGCATGGCGCGCCGAGAGAGCGACAGGCCGATCTGGAAGCAGTCGTCGTTGTTGCCCGCCGAGAACACGCGCTGCCACTCCTTGCGCTCGTCCCCGTCCTCTCCGTCGGCTTCATCGACGTCGGCCACCTCTCCATACTCGGACTCGAAGCGCTCTTTGTTCGGGAACGAGTCGACAGCAGGAGGCAGCAGCTCCATCAGCAGATTCACGAACGCTGCGGCCGAACTGCGAAGCGGCAGCAGCACCAGCACAGTCGCGCGGCAGAAGCCCTGGTCACGGTACTCCTTGTCCTCGCCCTCCTGCCCCTCCTCGTCCTCTCCTCCCTTGGCCACGGCCGTAGACCGCCGGCGTATCCGCTCATTGTTGCGCGTGACAGTGTCACGCGCCTTGAGCACGTGGTTGAGCACGTGCATGGCGCTCATGCGGCGCAGCGACCGCGTGTTGTCCAGCGTCTGCGCCGCGAACAGCACGTCGCGGTACGCCAGCAGCTGACCGAACAGTGCGCGCTCCATCGACCCGCGAGGCCACAAAGCGTCCGCGTCCACTCCCTGCTGCCTCCACGCGTCCCGCAGCCGCGCGCGGATAGAGCGCAGCCCAGCCCCGCCGTCCTCCTCCACTTCCTCTGTGGTCAACGATGCGCCTGGACGCAGCGACACGACGTACTCGGGCGGCCACTCGGCGCTGCGGACGGCCGAGAACTTGCGCGGCGCCGCGTCCATCGCCTTGGCGTCCTGCTCCGTGAACGACAACAGCTGGAAGCGTCGGCGGTACGGGTCCAGCACCTGCTCCGCCTCCTCGTCCGCCTCCTCCTCGCCCCCCTCCTCCTCGTCTTCGTCCTCCTCCTCGTCCTCCTCCACTTCGTCCAGCTTGTCACCCGCCTCCTCTTCGTCTTCCTCCTCCTCGTCCTCGTCCTCAACCGGGTTACCGTCCTCGTCCACGAGCACGCGCTCGTACTCCTCCACTTCCTCCTCCTCTTCTTCTGCCTCGCTGTCCGCCTCATCCGACGGCTGGAACGTCTGCACGAACTGGTCGAAGAGCGATCCCCTGGGCTTGCGGGCCTCCTCCTCTTCCTCGCTCTCGCTCTCACTCTCCGCTCCCTCCGCCGTATTCTTCCTCCTCCTGCGCGGCTTGGTCTTCTTCTTCTTCCTGCCGCCCGAACTCTTGGGCTGCGCCGCCAGCCTCGCCGCCTTCTCCTCCGTCGCGCGCGCCGCCACCAGCCGGCGCTCGTTCTCCAGCTGCTCGCGCTGTCGCTGCTTCTTCTCGGCCGCCGAGCCCTCGAATGTGCGCCGCTTGACGTGCTCCGCCACCTTGCGCTTCTTCCACTGGCCCATCATGGACTCGCGCCGAGCCGCCGGTCGCGCTCCATCGCTCCGTCCGCGGCCTGCGCCGCTAACCGCCGGCTGCTCGTCGTCCCACGCGTTCTTGCGCTTCTTGCCCGCGCCTTTGCGCCCGCCAGAGCGTCCGCCGCCCTTGCCCATGGCCGCCAGCGATCGTCAAGGTCGTCTAGTTGGTCGGTCACTTGAGGATTGACACCATTGGCATTCGTGGCGGCGCAGTTGAATGGCTGGGACTCTTTGGAGCGATCTGATTGGTTAGAACAAAGTGCATGTGTTATTTATAGCCAATCGTGGGATATTATAATTTCTCACCAATGGAAGAGGTTATTGCAGCATGTTTTCAGCCAATGGAGGCGTGGGATGCTAAAAATAATATCGAAGCGACGCGGGAGGATGACCCCCTCGGCCAACATGGCTAAACATGGCTCGGCATTGCCCTCAGACGCGCGGCTACGCCCCCTGGCAGCGCTGCAAGGCAAGATGTGGGTGCCCGAGGCCGACGCGCGGGAGCTGTCGCTTATGCTGGGCGACGACGACGACGACGACGACAACGAGGAGGAGAGAGCGCAGCAGCAGGAGATGGAGCACCCGCAGCGGAGAGACGTCCACACCGAGAGCGTGGTCGCCGTCATCGAGCGGATGGAGGTTGTGTCCGAGCCGGCCGACGAGTGCGTTCCGTCGCTGGGAACTACGCAGAGGAGGAGTCTAACTAGCTGGTCGCTACGGCTGGCAGGGTGTCGGTGCGGGAGCTGGCGCGGAGGCTGGCGTTGCTGCCGCGAGAGGCCAACGCGCTGCCGCTCGTGCGGCTGCTGCAGCAGATGCGGGACGAGTCCGTGCCGCGTCCCGCAGTGCTCGGCGTGTGGAGCAAGCTGCTGTCTCGAGGCGGAAGCGGTGGTGGTCTCGGCAGTGGCGCCAGCGTGACGCCCATGTCGGGGACGCCGACGCGCGGCAGGGGCCGGCGAGCCAAGAGCGCGGGTGTCGTCGTTCCGACAGTGAGCAGCCGCGAGCTCGAGCACAAGCGGAAGCAGGCCGAGTGCGACCTCAAGCTGCTGCAGAACCGCATCACGCTGCTGCAGGTGCGGCCAACTGTGTCTCCCTCTGTATTGGATGCCTGCGTCTCACATTTCGTGGCCTGGCCGGGATGGCGAGACAGAGTGAGGAGAGCAAGGCGTGGAAGAAGATCTCGCAGACGCAGGAGCGCGCCGAGGAGATCCTGGCGCTGCGAGTGGCCAACCTACGGCGCAGCGAGGAGAAGACGCAGCACGCGGCGGCGCGCGCGCAGCAGACGCGCAGCGAGCAGCGGCGGCAGCACTCGCTCAAGAAGGAGTCGGTCATCAAGAAGCGGCACGCCGAGATCCAGGTCATCTCCAAGAAGTACCAGGACGTGGAGCAGGTCAAGACCGAGAGCCGGCGGCTCAAGGCCGAGCGCGAGCAGCTGCAGCTGCGCGAGGTGGCGCGCGCCAAGGAGAAGCGAGAGGCCGTGCGCCGGCAGGAGGCCGCGCTCAAGCGCAAGAAGCTCTCGGACAAGCAGCAGGCCGACCAGAGCGTGGCGCTGCGGCTCATGCACAAGGTCGTGAGCGAGGAACGGCAGATCCGCGAGCACCAGCGCCGCGTCGAGGAGATGGAGCGCACCGAGCGAGAGCTCATCGCGCGCCTGCAGGGCACGCAGCTCGCGCAGCGACAGGCCTACTCGGTGCTCGAGCATGCGCTGCTGCGGGCCGCACCGCTGGGGACGCTAGGCAACTCCAGCAGCGCGAGTCTGGGGAGTGGAGGTGGTAGGAACCAGCGCAGCGTCGGCTCACTGGCCCCGCTGGCCCTACAGCATCGGCAGCTAGACGAGGAGGACGAAGAGGATGGCGAGGAGGATGACGACGACGAGGGGCAGGAGCTACATGAGGAGGAAGAGAGGCTAAGGCTGTAACCACTTAATGACCCCGACAAGTCCATATTCCCTACCACATGCGAGCCAACTTGCTGCCACTGCCGTCGTCCCCAAAGCAGCAAGCAGACAGCCTGGGCCCCTCCGCTCGCGCTACAAAGTCTGACCAAGTGCGCACCCCCAGTGTCCAGTCGTCCCTCCCTTCCGCCGCTCGCTCGCTCAGTACGTGGTGAAGCGCGGGTCGACGGTCACCAACTTCTCGGCCACGGCTTTGTGCGTGCGCTCGAGGAAGAGCATCTTGGTCTTGAGGCCGACGTATCCGTCTGTGGGCTGGCGGCGCTGCTGGCCCTCGTGCAGCGCGAGGCAGTTGGCGCCGAAGTGGCAGCTGCGGCCGAACTCACACTCCTTGGTGCGGAAGAAGGGGTTGTACCAGCACACCTCGACCTCCGAGTGCGCCTTGTAGCAGCGGCCGTTGGTGCAGCGCTCGCGGTACTCGCACAGGTAGCCCTTCGAGTTCAGGTTGCGCTCGCCAGAGTTCGTGTAGTTGTTGACCCACTCCGTGTTGGCGCCAACGTCCACGTGCGCGCAGACACACCACGTGTGCTCCTGCACATCCGCGTACGAGAAGTGGTCGGGCTGCGTGCACTTGAGCAGCTTGTACAGCGGGTTGTACGTCATGACCTCCTGGTACGTGTGCGACTCGGAGCACTGGCCGTTCGAGCGGCCGGGGCACGCCGGCCCCTGCTGGCACAGCCGCGCCTTGTCCACCAGCCGCATGTGCTCCAGCATGGCGCGGAACATGACCCTGTTGCGCACGTCCGGCTGCGGGATTTCGTCGTCCTTGGTGTAGAAGAACTGGAAGTTGGGCTTGGGCCCCGTCGCGCGCTTGGGCAGCACTACAGGGCTGGGCGGACGAGCAGTCAGCACGGCCGATGGCGGCTGCGACGGCGGGAGCGGAGGCTGTGAAGGTGGGAGCGGCGGCTGCGACTGCGGGAGCGGCGGCGCGAAGGCAGATGGCCCCGACAGACTCAGGAGCAGCGAGCGCTGGTCCGAAGACGACGAGAACGCCGGCAGCCCCGGCGGGAGCGGCGCGCTGCCCCCGCCAAAGCCAGATGAGCTCGAGGGCGACGGCGAGGACGAGGATGAGGCCCAGATGCCGCGCTGCGGGGACGTCGAGGCCGCCGAGTCGCTCGAGAAGGAGCGGCGCGGCGACGGCCACGAGGCGGATGACAGGAGTCCGGGCGGGAGGGATGACGAGCCGCTGGAGGGCGGCAGCGGCGGGCTGTTGATCGAAAAAGCGGCCAGCGCGGCGGCCTGCTCCTGCTCCTGGCGCTTGGCGCTGGCGGCGTCCTTGCCATCCTTGTAGCGGCAGAACATGCGCCAGACGTGCGGCAGCGTCTCGGCCATGGCACCCATGGCGCCGCAGAGCTCCAGCTGCTTGTAGAACCCGAGCGCGCCGCGGTTGTGCGAGGCCCAGTTGCCCACGTTCTTGAGGCAGTACAGCGCGCACGTGAGGCGCTGTACGTCCGTGTCAAAGTTGGCGAGCAGCGAGGCGTCGTCGTCGTCATCCGCGTTGCCGCTTGAAGGAGGAGCTGGGCCCCCGCCGGTGTAGTAGTCGAAGCCGCCGCCGGCGGCGCTAGAGCTACCGCTAGTCGTCTTCTTGAGGTCGTATTGCTGGATGCTGGATAGATAATTCTTCATGTACTGCGTAATGAGCGTGCCGAGCGGCTCGCCGAGGATAACAACATTAAGCACGTCCTGCACGCCCAGCGCGCGCATGTAGAGCAGCAGCAGCTCGTTGAAGCTCGTGCGCACGCCGTTGCCGTTGCCCTCGCGCACGTCCTGCTGGATGTCGCGCACCAGATCAGCCGCGCGCGGCTGCAGGCTGGCGGGCAGCCAGCCGAGCAGCCCGCGCTGCGTCTCGCGCCGGTCGAACAGCTCGTCCACCAGCGCGTCGATGGCGGGCCGGCGCTGCGTCTGCTCCATTGAACGCGCCAGCTCCTGCACGCGCTGGTCCACGAACTCGCGCACCTCGCCCATCATGCGGTCCTTGTACTGCGCCATGTGCCGCACGTTGTCCTCCAGCGACCGGATGAGTCCGTTCTGCATCAGCTCGCGGTCGCGCAGGAACTGGCTGAACTCGCTGCTCAAGCGCGCCACGGCCTCGGCGCTGCCCGGCTCCCCGCCGCCGCTGGCGCTGCTGCCAGAGCCCACGCTGGACGCGCTGGCCGACAGCATCGACGCGCCAGGGCCAGAGACGGAGTCGAGGCTGCTCATGCTGAGCGCCGACGCGCCGGCGGTCATGAAGGAGGCTAAACCCGCCGAGGACGTGCCGGAGGACGTGCCAGCGTCCAGGAAAGCGGCCGCAGGGTTGCGGTCGCGGCTTGAGAGCATCATCATGTCACGGACCGTGGAGGAGCGCGAGTGGGCGAGTGAGGAGAGGTGCAGCGCGAGCAGCAGGAGAAACGGGCGCGAAGAGAGCTTCTTCGTCGGCAATTCCTCGTTTGGTGCTGAGCTCCCGCGGTTTCCTTGGGATGGCGGGAACGGAGACACAGATTTACGGAAATAGGAACATATACAATATTAATTTCAATAATAGCCTAGATTGAGATGCAACAGGCATACTAAATACAAGTGATAAACGTCCCAAAAGAAATAGCACCTCTTGACGTACAGATAACGGTGCGGAAAGAGCGATATATTACAAAGGAGGCTCATAAGAGCAAAACTATTATCACAATTGCCATTTTCATTCCAAATGAGGCCACGCAGAACAAAAAGATACTCGGAGTAGTAATGAACCGAAGTACGAGCACACCAATGGAAAGAGGAGAGTCTCTTTTTCCCAATTCCACTTTTTTATTAAAAAAAGCATGAACTTTTCGCAAAGTTATGGGCACTCAAACTCGATGACTCTGCTAACTCGATATATTTAGTAACCCCTAAAATAGGCAATAGATCGGGCGAGGATTCCGGTAAATGCGGTTTCCGGCTCTGATTGAGCTCCGTCCTTCTCAAGATTGGGTTTGAAATCGGTCAAAGCTATTTCGACAGTGTAATCGATTTTTTTTACACAGGTCACTATTAATTTTTGATCCGTGGATGTAAGCGTCATTTTGTCGGGTGTAAGGAGCGACGGACACGATAACAGCACCCACATCCCCGCCAACGCTCGAATTCTCTTCATCACATGATAAAGTTGGGTAGTTGCCCTTCAGTCGATGTCGTGAGGTCATGTGGGTGAACTTAGGCAGACCTCGCCGTCATATTTAATTTATTTTCTGCTACACCTCGAATTTTTTATGACAACCTTGGAACCGTCGTTTCTCGAAACTCGATTAAGTACGTCCTCATTGATTTAATCTATGAGGACGTTATTCTCGGAAACGACAAAAGATTCATAACTATCTTTTTGTTCTGCGTAGCGAGTTTCAGAATCAATATTGTAGCAGTGAAAATACAAAAGGAAGCTAATTCGGGATCGATATTATTGTAACAATGTGTGTCAAATTTCAGCAAATACCGTACCATCGTTTGACAGATGATTGCAATATTTCGAAAAAAGCAGATGGACCCGCAATATATAGTTTTTCTTGGTTTTTGTATGCCGCTCGATATTTTGCATAACACATTACCGAATTTTCGATGATTACATATTTTTTAATATTGATGCCGTGAGTTAAGTGTTGATTCCGTAAGCTCGGCTAGACGGGAATGCTCCGGAAGTCCGTTAATCCTGTATTTTTTTTACATACAGATAAACATGCGTTGTCACATACTTACGCAGGTGGTTAGAGGCTCATATCGCCGCTCAAGCGCACGCTGCCGCCACCAGCATCGGATGAAGTGGTGCAAACAATTTCCAGATCCAATAAAAATGGCGACGTGCCACTATGGTAAAACCGTCCCTAATTCGATATCAGCTGCCATAAAAACGTTGTTTTATAACTTCACACTGTACTTCTGTATGTGGTGCCTTTTATGCCAAGGGATAAATTTGCAAATGCACAATAAGCATTAGGACATAATTGCGATTAAAATTGTCGAGCGCGAAGGTGTCAACGCTTTCGTGAAATCTCCCGAGTGGCTGTTTTTGAGTGCATGAATCTCTATGACGGCATAAGCTATCTCTACGAAAGTACCACCGATGTTTTCACAAGATACAGAGGAGTGTGATGACGTGAGGACCGTTGAATATAGCGTTCGCCCGGAGCTTACGTTTTTGGTGGCGTACCTCAAATCAGCCATTTTCCCTGCACTTGCGTCGCACCGTCATGGTTAAACAGCTCGTATCATCATGTACCAGTACACCCAAGTCGGGTCATGCTTCACTTCGAGCAGAACCAATCACAAGAACACCATGATCAGTCTGTAGACGGTCTACGAGCGCTACTTGCTCACTCCCGAGGCCTCAACTGGACACAAGAACCTGGTAATATATTGATTACTCGACCTCGCCGCTCCGCCGACTCGTGTGCCACAACGGCTACTACGTTGGCGGGGCGACGCGGACGAAGACCCACCGGCCTGGGTGCGTACAATCAATCGCTGTCTTGCGTTTGTATCGCAACTGCCTTTCGTTTGGATGCAGTGCGCTGGTATGCATTGTCAAGGGTTTCGCGGATAACCATGAAGCTCTCTGATGTAGGTTGTAAGTGAGCCCGTGTGGCATTAATTTGAAGTAACGTTGTTTCATATGAATGACTTCTGATAGTCGAAGCAGCCTAGATAAACACACACAAGAGCAAGCGCACTCGGGTGCTTGAGCCTCTGCCGAAAACCAGGTGCCATCGGTGTCGGCGCCTACGAAAGAGTCCGCCGCAAGCTCCGCGATCTGATTGCGATGGCTCGCCTCCCAGAGTGGAAGGACGCCAAGCTCAACATGAGCTTTCCATGTGAAGCCGAGCTGTGCTCCGTTTTATTATGTACTGTCAATTTCTTACTCTTTTTGTTTTGTTATCAGCGACTCTCAGATACTGGGATGGGTGTCTGCGCCGATGGCGCCCGCGTAACTTAGCGTGACAGCCACGACCGCTGGCCACCATCGACTACCACGCCATTCGTCGGTTGCGCTTCATTGTCGAGGGTGGCCGCGTCCAACGCATCCCAGAAGAACAGACGCTGGAGGGTGCAGGGGTTCGACCGCCTGCCTCTGCTGCCAGATAGTGTCGTTGCAGCCGCCGGCGTCCGCGTCGTCCTGGAATCAACGCGTTGGGTTCTCCCGCCGCTCTCGTGGGCAATCGCGAGTGTCGGGCGACAGCCGCATCTCGCACAGCGCGTAGCCGACGGCTTCATCCGGTTTGTACCGTTTCGACGTCGAGCACGTGGCTTGCAACGTCTCCCGCCGTTAAGGAGCCTCGTGCTCTCGTGCATGTTTGACATGTGTGCGGTGTCTTGTGACGGGGTACACTCCCGTCGCACGTCTTGATACCATTTGGGGTGCTTCCTCTATCCCAAGAGGATATGGCGGTTTGCTGTAGCACCACATAACTTTTTTATTTATTTTTTTGTATATTTGAGGCGGGAAAGATATGTGAGTAAATCGGGATTCGCGTTCTACAAATTATTTTGTTTTTTTTGTTTCGAAAAGAGGCCAATTCGAAAGCGATAACGCGGGAAATCTGTCACCATTTTTACAATGTAGATTTTTTCGACGCAACTCCATCAAAAATTAGCGATGTTACGAACAAATTGCATGGCTGCATTAAAGTTTACCGGTACAATATTGTAAAAATGAACCGCTGGCCGCAATTGCTCGGGAATCGTCATTCCAGAAATGGCGCGCGCGCCTTTCGTCGGTCGACCTCGTCGAGGAGGCAAGGGGCGCCACATGGCGCAGTACAAGAAGAGCCACGAGACTATCGTGAAGAAGCTGGAGGTCGTGCTCCACCTGGTGACAACAAGCATGCAGGCCACCATGAACCGCTTCTACCCGACTCTGGACCCCTCACGCTACCCCTCCAAGCGCACGACCATCTTGCGCTAGGTACGTGGGCGCGAGCAGCTTGAAGATGCAATACAAGCTGACAATGGGGGCCGCATGAAGGTGTGCGGGTTGGGAGTGGGTATCGTCCTGACTGGCGACGCGGAGATGGACATCGTCGCGTGGGTCAACGAGTTGCGCGCCAAACGGGATCGCAGTGTCGACTCTTGTGCTCGCTGACAAGGCCCGAGCCGTCGCGAGCAAGGCGGGCGTGACCGACTTCAAGGCGTCGGACAAGTGGGTGGTCGGCTTTAAGGGCCGCCACAAGTTCACCCTTCGAGCGCCAACGCGCCAGAGCCAGATCCGCCCCGCCGACATCGACCAAGTCGCTGCCGCGTTCGCAGTGACGGTGAAAAGCACCATCCGCGACCTCGGCATCACGCGCGTTTTTAACGCTGATCAAGCAGGTGTGTGTTTTGCAATATTCCCCTCATTTTTATCTTGACGCACAGTTTTAACCATTTGTTGTTCTATTTTTTGTTGAATTTAGCCGGGGGGGTTTCTCGAATATGTCGCTAGGAAGACGCTCAACAAGCGTGGCGCCAAGACGGTCTGGGTCAAATGCAGTGGGACACACATGGTTTGAGACGAGGAATTTATTTATCTCAGCTCCTCTTTTTTATACTTAGGGCACCCTTTCGTCACGATGTGAATATTGACATCTCTCACCTATCCCTAGAATTCAGCAAACGTATTTAGCAACAACAACAAAAACGTTTCGCTGTGTCTTCTCATCCTTGATCAATCATATTCCTATATTCGAATATCCCGAATCCGACTCTTTCTCGAAACGTACAATCAATAACTTGGTGATTTTAGTGGTGCTGTTGTTCAAGAACAACAAC
>JAADXY010000664.1:0-16838 GCA_023338065.1 Phytopythium montanum
TGTCATCGCCAATATACAAGTTTGAAAAATTACAAATACAGCTGTAGTCGAACATTATCAATTTTGCAGAGGGTATCATGTCGAGCAGGCCAATTTTTTCTAATATTAACATTTATCGACTACATTTCAGTAAAGAACTGTCGATTTGGAACTTTGCACACATATCTACCCGTTATGTCGTGAGAAAGAGAACCCTCGTAAATGTATACTTACTTTTTGTATCCACGCATCGTATCGCTCCTGCGTGGTCTGTTAAAAGTTAATTGGATTGAGGTGGATGGTAGGTTTAATACGGTACAGAGTCTATCGATCGGTACTACGATCTTCGAATTAGAAGCTCCCTCAGTGTGCCAGAACATGCGCCACAAGTCAATTTGGAGCGATCTACATCAAGAATGATGGTCGTGAACCTCTGGGCCAAGTTCTACCGTTTGCTTATCGGTTTGCTACCGAGCTACCGGTACTTGGATTGCCAAGATCGCCCACAACTTGTAAGGGAAGAAGACGCGGCGCCGCCTTCCTGACGCTTGCAGCGCTCCCCGACGACGACGACGACGACGACGATGGCGGCGAACAGCGGGCTGACGCACTACTACCAGCAAAAGGTGGAGCACCTGGAGCTGACGGTGCGCGACGAGACGCAGAACCTGCGCCGCCTCGAAGCGCAGCGCAACGAGCTCAACTCGAAAGGTGCGGATCGCGCGCGATCTTTTTGCGGGCTCGGCCTCCCCCTGCCCCGTGCCCCCTGCCCCCTGCGGGCTATAAGGGGCCGAGAGTGAGACTAACGAAGCAAATGACAGTGCGCCTACTGCGCGAGGAGCTGCAGCTGCTGCAGGAGCCCGGGTCGTACGTGGGCGAGGTGGTCAAGCAGATGGGCAAGTCCAAGGTGCTGGTCAAGGTGAACCCCGAGGGCAAGTACGTGGTGGACGTGGACAAGGGCGTGGACGTGGCCAAGTGCACGCCCAACACGCGCGTGGCGCTGCGCAACGACAGCTACGTGCTGCACAAGATCCTGCCGACCAAGGTGGACCCGTTGGTGAGCCTCATGAAGGTCGAGAAGGTGCCCGACTCGACGTACGACATGATCGGCGGCCTGGACAAGCAGATCCGCGAGATCAAGGAGGTGATCGAGCTGCCCATCAAGCACCCGGAGCTCTTCGACGCGCTCGGCGTGGCGCAGCCCAAGGGCGTGCTGCTCTACGGGCCGCCGGGCACGGGCAAGACGCTGCTGGCGCGCGCCGTGGCGCACCACACGGACTGCACCTTCATCCGCGTCTCGGGCGCCGAGCTCGTGCAAAAGTACATCGGCGAGGGCTCGCGCATGGTGCGCGAGCTCTTCGTCATGGCGCGCGAGGCCTCGCCGTCCATCATCTTCATGGACGAGATCGACTCGATCGGCAGCTCGCGCATGGAGGGCGGCGGCGACTCGGAGGTGCAGCGCACCATGCTCGAGCTGCTCAACCAGCTCGACGGCTTCGAGCCCGCGCAGAACATCAAGGTCATCATGGCGACCAACCGCATCGACATCCTGGACGCCGCGCTGCTCCGCCCCGGACGCATCGACCGCAAGATCGAGTTCCCCAACCCGACCGAGGGCGTACGTCCCTGCCTGGCTGGCTGTAGTATGGTGTGGAGCTCACCTCGACTCACCGCGTCTCGCTCTATCTATGTTTGACTGGATGTAGTCACGCATCGACATTATGCGCATCCACTCGCGCAAGATGAACCTGCTGCGCGGCATCAACCTCAAGGTCATCGCCGAGAAGATGCCCACGTCTTCGGGCGCCGAGTGCAAGGCCGTGTGCACCGAGGCCGGCATGTTCGCGCTCCGCGAGCGGCGGATCCACGTGACGCAGGAGGACTTCGAGATGGCCGTCTCCAAGGTCATGAAGAAGGACTCGGAGCAGAACATGTCGATCAACAAGCTGTGGAAGTAGACAGCCGCCGACAACGACGCCACCGCTCGGCAGCATCGACATCATCAGGGCGGACTCGGATGGAGCGAACACCACTCACCCACTCGCTCACGCTTCTCCTCTGGCCAGGAAGCTAATACATCCGTTCTTCCACCCCCAACCCAGCGCATGGCGGCCCTATCCTATCCGTCAACGTCCAGGTCTCGCGTCAGTGCTGTCATCGAGTGGTCGCAGGGCTGGCCGCACTGCTACCACTACTACTAGGCTCCCAGTTGAAGTTCTCGAAGAGCTGGTAGTCCATCGGAATCTTGGACGGGAACTGCACCATCTTGTCCACCGCGCGCACGGGCAGCGACGTGAACTGCTTGTCGAAGTTGGCGAACGCGTCGGCGCGCGGCAGCACTGGCGGCCGCATGCGCCGCGTCCTCGCGCGCTCCCAGTCGACGTGCTTGGCGAAGAAGGGGTGCGCGCGCACGGCGGCGGCGCCGGTCTCGCTCTGGCCGGCCTTGCCGCGGCGCGGGCTGCTCCGGCGGCACCCGAGGCGGTCCAGAGGGTCTGGACGCAGCAGACTCGAGATGAGGTCGGCCGCCTCGGTGCTCACGTGCGCCGGGAACTCGGGCTGGCCATGCATGATGCGCGCGTACAGCTTGGGCCGGTTGTTGCCGCTGTAGAACGGCGGCTCGCCCGTGATGAGCTCGAAAAGCATGCAGCCGAGGGCCCAGAAGTCGGCGGCGCGGCCGTACCCTCGAGGCGCTGGCAGAGTTGGAAGAGCGGACGTTGGGGACGTCGGCTGGCACTGGTGTTTGCCCATGGCGAGTACCTCGGGCGCCAGGTACTCGATCGAGCCGCAGAAGGTCATGGCGAGCGTCTGATCGTCCACGCCGAGCTTGGAGAGCCCAAAGTCGGCGAGCCGTACGTGGCCGTCCTGGTCCAGCAGCACGTTCTCGGGCTTGAGGTCCCGGTAGATGACGTTGTGTCGATGCAGGTGCTCGAGCGCGAGCAACACCTCAGCCAGGTAGAAGGCAGCCTGGTGCTCCTGGAAGCGGCCGGCCTGCGACAGGTGGAAGAAGAGCTCTCCGCCCGGGCAGTAGTCGAGCACGAGGTGCAGGTGGTCGATCGTCTGGAACGCCGCGTGCAGCTGCACGATGAACGGGTGGTTGCGACACAGCGTCAGCACGGCCTTCTCGGATAGTGAGTGCTCCACTTGGTGGTGCTGCGCCAGCGCGCGCTTGCTCAGCGTCTTGATGGCCACGAGCTGCCCTGTGCCCTTGTGCCGCGCCACCATGACCTGCCCGAAGCCGCCCGTGCCGATCACCTTGAGCGGCTCGTACCGCTTGAGCAGGTACCCACCGCTGTAGCTCTCGGCCACGCTAATGGCCTGCACGATGCGGATGTCTGTCGTGCTCTTGACTGGAGCCCACGCGGTCGCTGGCGCCGCTGACTTGGCGGGAGACGCCAATCGATTGACAGCAGCGGCCGGAGCAGTAGCCGAGCTGGTAGAGGTCGACGGCGATGCGGAGGTCGCTGGGGCGATCTTGGCGAGACCAGGAGAGCTCACGAGCGCGGCCGAGCGCAGATCCGGCTGCTTGTTGCTCGCCGCCGCTGGCTTGACCGGGCTAGAGCCCTGGACGACCGACAGCATCTGCTTGAACGGCGTGAACGTCGATGACCGAGAGAGCGTGGCGGTCAGCGGGAGGGGGCCGAGCTTCACGGACGTCTCGGTCGGACTCGCTGGCGACGACGGCCCAGTTGGGAACCGCAGCGACTCGAGAGCGACTGCGTTGATGGTGTTGCTAAGACTAGGTCCGAACTGCTTGCTCTGATGCTGAGCCAGCGCTTGAAGCGGCCGGGTCGTCGATGCCAGGCTGACGGACGGAGCGGTCGTGCTCGAAAGAACCGGAACCTGGGGTGCTGGCGTCGGGGGAAGCGTCGGCAGTAGGTCTCCGCTGGAAGCTACGATGACGCTCACACTTGCTCCGGCCAGCGGAAGCATGCTCGAGGCCATTAAGGAGGTCGCGCTGGCCGTAGGTGACCCGTCTGTCAGCAGCAACGGCAGCGATCTAGCGCGCTCTCGAGTCGCGTTCAGACCGATGGCAACCGCGCGATGGTCTCCGTGACGCATGATGAACACCGCCGCCGCTGAGGTCGCCATCGATGCGTGGGACGGGGACGGCAGGCGGCGGGGACAGTCGGCGAACGACGTCGTGGCGCTAAACACGCCGCTAGTGCCACTGAAAACCGACGGCGCGAACAGCGAGGCGAAGCGAACACGGGGCTGGTGCTCGGCCTCGTCCAGCACGATCGACATGTGTGAGTTGCGGCGGCGGCGGAGCTTCTCCCACGCCCAGTGCGGCGAGATGAAGTGGAACAGCTTGCGGCTTTGGTTCTCGACGAACCCGCTGACGCACAGCTCGTGGCAGTGCTCGACCGCGATCTCGCTCTCGGCTGTGATGTCGCGCTGCTCGGAGAAGCTCGAGCGATTGACCCAGCTTCCTCGGCAGCTGAACGACAGCGTCGAGCGCCGACGAGGCGGGGGAGACGGCGAAGAAGCAGCAGTACTGGCGCTACTGCCTCCCGCACCGCTCATTGTGGTCGTCCACTGGATCTTGAGGAGGCTGCTGTGGCGTCCACTCTGGATCCTGGCGATGAACGTCTTGCTCTCCGAACCCAGCAGGCTCCCGCTCTCTTCTTGCTCCTCGTGCTCTGCGAGCTGTGCGCGCTGGTGTGGCTCATTTTTAAGGGTAGCGGCTTTCCTCCGCGGCCACCGAGCCAGACTGGAGATCCCGCTGAGCGTGACCAGCCGCGCCAGCCGCGCCTTGTGCCTACTCTTAGTGTCCGGCTGGTCGTTGCCACGGTGGTCATTGGCGTGCTGTCCCTGACCCTCTCGCTCTTGGCGTTCGTCGCCGTGCCGCGCGCATTGGGAGCAGCCCGCGGTTTCGAGGAGCAGCTCGACCTCGGTCGCTTTGGACGGTGGGCAGTTGTGGTAGTGCAGGATCACGGTGCCTGTGACGAACAGTGGGTCAGTCGCTGGTATCAGACTCACAGGGGAACGAGAGAGAGAGAGAGAGAGAGAGAGACGCACCCCACGCGCGCGCAGGCGAGCGCAGCTCGTAGCAGTAGTTGTCGGTCTGGTCCGTCGCCGAGTACGAGTGGGCGACGTACTCGGAGTTGGCGAGCGGGATGACGCCGCACGGCTCGGTATCGTCCGCGCCGCGAAAGTAGAACAGGTAGCCTATGTCCGGCCCAGAATCGGTGAGGCTCAATTCGTCTATTCGATGCGATGCCTGGCAGAGATCTTACCGTCCAGGACGACGAAGATGCGCTTGACGACGCGCTTGGAGGCCCGCCCCCGCTTGGTGAGGAAGGGCTGGGCGTGCAGGTCGACATCCTGGAAGCAAGGGGCGCGCGCGTCGCCCCTGCGCGGCAGCAGAAAGCTCCTCCGCCCCATCGCGGTTGATGCAGAAGTCGGCCCTGGCAGCGCGCTTCGGGCGGCGAAGTGGCCGTCTCTCCGCCAGGAATAGATCGCGGCGCTCCACCGACACGTCGAACGGCCGGCTGCCTTCCGTATTTATAGACTGGGCCTTGCATGGGATTCTACAAGCAAAACGCGGCCGCTACCAGCCATTGAGCTGGCCAACAGCGGATCCTTGTTGAAGTTGGCGCGCGTCACAGAGTCCGCGCAACACTGACACTGGCTGCGTCACTGTCCTGCGCGGAATTTCAGCCAATCCGCGCGCTCCGCCCCCGCCTGTATGCGTGTAGAGCGGCCTTCTGCTAAGGTCGCCCACATCCTTTTCAGCCACTCACTCGCCGCTATTGTTCGTATTTGCACCAATCACCGTGCGAACAGCCCCGCCTCTGAACAATGTCGCGCATTATCTCGCAACAGCCACGGAAGAAGCCGCTGCGGCTCGGTGCGCCTCGGAATCCCGGCCGTGACGGTCTCCGCAGGCGCCTGAGGCCTTCGCCGCCATCGCAGCGAGCTCCGTTAGGTCCAAGAGCGTCCGGAGCAGTCCTTAGACAGCGCTGGAGCCGTCTCGCGGCCGCCATGGATTTCTACGGCGTGGAGGAGGAGACGCCGCTGCTGCTGCGCAGCATCCACGTGCAGGGCGGGAACGATGACGGGCTGGCGACGTCGCCCAAGGACGGCAGCACGACCAGCGAGCCGTCGTCTCCGGCGCGGGCGCCGCCAGCCGACTACCGCAGCACTGGCTCGAGCAGGACGGCCGCGACGTCGTCAAGCTCCTCGCGCTCGTCCGCTCCCGGCTGGCGGCGGCGCGTACTGCAGGCGCCCGAGTTCCAGCTGAGCGTGGACAAGGTATCGTTCCTGTTCAGCCCCAAGATGGCGGGTCCTGGCGGCTCGAACGGGTCTGGAAGTGGCGTGGCCTACGACGCGGACGCCAAGACGGGCAACGCGCGCACAAGCAACTTCGACGACTTCGACGACGACGAGCTGGCCATCCTGGACCCGTACTTCGACATGACGGACTCGCGGCTGCAGGCCGCCTTCGAGGAGGCCGGACCCGACGGTGAGACCTGCTCGCTCGCTCCTGCTTGATGGTGTCCGCTGTCAGCTAACGCCTCGGTGCTCCACAGGCAACGACGAGCTGTCGTACGACGCACTGCGCTCGGCGCTCGAGACCATGGGCATCCGCTGCGCGGACGACGCGGCGTTCCTCAAGCTCGTGCGGTCGGTGGACCGCGACGGTCGGCGCCGCATCTCGTTTGCGCAGTTCGACGCAGCCGTGCACAAGCTCAAGCTCGTGCACCTCTTCGACGAGGGCACGGTGCGCCGCATGGTCCCACAGGGCTACCGCCCGGCGACCGTCACGGTCTCGGACTTCTCGCGCGGCCGGCTGCAGCAGTACGCGCTGACGGAGCCCGGTGTGGCGAGCTACTTCACGGCGCATCGGCCGCCGTGGGTCTCGGTGCGCTGGATCAATGTGGTCGGCCGCGACAGCCTGGCGCTCAAGCGGCTCGCCATCAAGTACCGGCTGCACCCGCTGGCCATCGAGGACACGCTCGAGATGCATGAGCGCCCCAAGTTTGACCGGTACGAGAACCACCTCTTCCTCGTCTTCCCCGTGCTGCGCATGGAGCTCTTCGGGGACGACCGGGCCTCGGGTAGTAGCCGCGGCGGGCTGGCTAGGGCCCGGTCCTTCACGCAGTCCGTGTCGACGGCGCTGGCGAAGCAGCTGGAGCGCCACACGTCGCTCCGTCAACGGCGATCGCCCTCTCCACACTTACGCCGTCGCACGAGCAGCATCGGCAGCGATAGAGCCAAGCGCAAGGCGAGGGGACGGCGATCAAGCAGCACCGACCTTGACGGCGAGAGCGACAGCGACAGTGACAACGACGACGACCCGTTCCGCCTGTGGATCGAGCACGTGGCCATCTTCATCGTGGGCGACAACACGGTCATCACGGTCAAGAACGAGGACGGCAGCGCGATCTGGCAGGAGCTGAGCCGCCGACTCGCCGTGCCGTACTCGAAGCTGCGCCACAACAACGCCAACTTCCTGGTCTACGCGGCGCTGGACGTGATCGTGGACCAGGTGACGACCGTGGTGGACACCATATCGGACAGCCTGATGGAGCTCGAGGACGAGCTGGAGGAGCAGAAGCACAAGTTCGACGTGGCGCGCCTCCGGTTCCTCAAGAACGAGCTCTTCCGGCTGCCGAGACTGCTCAAGCCGGCGCGCGAGGTGCTCAAGAACCTCATCGAGAGCCGCGACTTCGACGAGGCCGTGACCGCCTACGTGCGCGACGTGCACGACCACGTGGTGCAGGTGCTGGACGACATCGAGCTGCACCTGCAGATGTGCCGCCTGATGTCGGAGGACTACCGCGAGGCGCGCGCCAACCAGATGAACTACGTCATCTACACGCTCACGATCGTCACGACCGTCTTCCTGCCCGCCCAGTTCCTCACGGGCGTCTACGGCATGAACTTCGACAACATGCCAGAGCTGCACGAGCGCTACGGCTACGCGCTCTTCTGGGTCCTCGTGCTCGCCATCGGCGCCAGTCTCCAGCTCTACTTTCGCTACAAGAAGTGGATCTAGAGCGCCAGGCGGCCTGGTCGAGTGTAGTCAAGAGCGTCAATAAACTGTCGAGTGCTCCTCCAAGTCTTCGACTCCGTCACGCCTCCGTGATCTCGTGCAGGAGCGCTTGCTGCTCGGGAGACTCGCGGTAAAGTGACCTGTGCAGACACACAGCAACGCACCATCACAATGTGAGTCGCTCTGTCCGCATCCCTCCGTGTCATCGACAGGAAAGTTACGTACTTGGCGAGACGCAGCAATTCGCCCCGGGAGAACTCTGCGAGGCTGGAGCTGCGGACCTTGTCGCGCACCGTGGAGATCGGATCGGCCTGCATGTCCAAGCAACAGCACAGTAGCAGTGAGCCAACGGCGATAGGAGGAGCGGAGGGAGGCGAGTGAGACGCCCGAACCAGCAGCGCTGTCAGCTTGCGCAGGCGAACGAGGCTGCCGACGTGCGTGTCCCCCTGGGCGGACGAGTCGAACAGCGACTCGCACTGGAGGAACGCGACAAGTCAATGCAGCAGTCAGTGCAGTTCCCCCCTTCGCAGCACATACAAACAGTCAGTCAGTACCTCGAGCAGCAGTGAGAGCAGGTGGTGCAGGTGCGCGCCGGCGTTCGCGGAGATTTTCTTCGATACCCCAAGTCATCACGTCCAAACCAACAAGTCAGTACTCGAGCCAGGGCTGTCGTCACCTCGACTAGCAGTCGCTTACCTGCTCTGCGAGCACGGCGGCGACGAACTTGGCCACAAGGGGCTCGAGCATCTTGGCCGTGACCTTCCTGTACACGGCGGGAGGGAGCCCTTCCTTCCAGGACGAGCTGACGAGCCCGAGCTTGTGCAGGACGCCCTTGAAGAAGTCTTCCACTTGGTCTGCCGCGCGGTCCGAGGCGACGTCACGCAGGGGCTAGATGGCAGCGTCGACACCATTAAGAGGCCAGATCAGTGTCCGACTCCAGCATCTAATGACCACAAACACCAGCACGCCGGTCACGCACCGGGAGGGAAGCGGCGGCGGCGAGCAGGTCGTCCGTCTGGGACGCCGCGAACGACACGAGCGCTCTCTCGCCGGCGTTCCGGAACGTGGGGACCATGTCGATCATCGTGGCGGTCTGGTTCAGCGGCGGAGGTAGTCTGTGACGCGCAACAAGCCGTGTTGAGGATCAACTGAGCAGTATTTCCCGAGTGTTCACACCGGTCCAGAACGTACCGCTGCTTGTAGAGGAGCCCGATGGTTAGCATGTGGTGCGCCATGTACTGGCAGTCGTTGTGGAACAGCATGGCCGCGCGCGCGTCGTTGGCGATGGCGTCCGCGTACAGCGTGGGCACGACAGCCCGGAAGAGGAAGAGCAGGTCGCGGCTCGTCTGGAAGAGCAACTTGGCGCTCATCGGCTCGGCTGCGCAGGCCTCCGCCAGCGTCTTGTGCGCCGCCTCCACCGCGTCGCGCGCCACGACCGACACGCGGTAGTTGGGCATGTCAAAGTAGCCCGCTTCCGCGTCGTCCAGGCCCGCGTTTGTCGCTACTGGTCCAGCCTTCGCGCCACCTTTGCCCTTCTTGGCCGGAGCTGACGAGCCTGGGAGGCTGCACTTCTCCTTGGGGCCGTTGATCCGCACCGAGTCGTTGTATCCGCGGCGCATCTGGTCGCGCGCGGTGCGCAGCACGTGCTCGCGGCGCTTCTTGGAGTGCAGCCTGCGGTTCAGAAGGAGGGCGAGAGCGTTAGAGCGGTGGCATTTGCGTCCATACCGGGTGAGAGTGAGGGACAAGGGGCGGCACTCAACTGGTTCAGCTGGCTCACGAACTCGCGCAGCTGGCTGTTGCTGCACGCCGAGAAGCCGACGGCCACGAGCTTGTTCTCGAGCTCCGTCACCTGTCAATTAGCAAGGGCCAAGTGTCAGAGCGCACAGCAACTCAGTAGCGAGGCGCGCACACGGTCGTCCTACAGTCAAGGTGAGCGCGTCGCGGTACGCGCTCAAAGCCTTCGCGTCCTGCGGGATCTTGTCGCGCAGCAGCCCCAGCAGCATCGCCTCCAGGTTACCCGGGATCTTCCACAGCACGTCCCCGAGTCGGTTCATCAGCTCGGCGCTGCCCGCGAACAGCTCAGCGTGCGCGAACAGCAGGATGGCCACGACGTTGGCGCACTGCGCGTCCGCCTCGCCACCGTTTGCATCCCTCCCTGGCTCTCCCTGCCGTACAACCAGCCCTGCACGATCTCCGCCTCCGCCCACGCGTTCTACCGCCGCGTTGGGCAGCTGCAGCGCGGGCTTGACGAGTCGCAGCGCCACGGCCTTGGCCACGTCCTTGAGCCTCGGCGCCAGCAGGTCCAGCGCGCCGCACGCCTTCCAGAAATCGCGCAGCTCCTCCCGCAGCTCGCGGCCACCCCCCTGCCCCTCATTCGCCACGAGCTCGAGCGACCCGTCGCCCCAGACCACCGCGCAAGCGTAGAACTGCCGCATCTGGCTCTGTAGATGGCTCCTCGCCCTGGCCGTCTGGAGCCTCATGGCCCGCGAGACGTCGCACTCCTCGTCCGCCGGCAGCTCAGCCGCCAGCTTCTCGACAGCTACGACACCGTCCGCCGCCGCCGCGAACCGCCGCAGCTCTGTGGCCAAGTGCACCTCACCCAGGCGCCGGTCCGCGTCCGTCAGGCGCTCCACCAGCACGACCATGGCGCGCGACTGCTGCAGCTGTCGGTGCAGTTGGTCTCTCTGCGCTAGCGACGCCACCAGCGCGGCCTGGGGCGCCTCACCACCCGCCTGCAGCCCGTCGGCCGCCTCCAGCAGCTCCGCTTCCAGGCGCCGCAGCGTCTGCTGCAGTTCGGACGGCCCGACAGCGTCCGCTGCCCACGCGGACGCGACCCGGACGGCATCGCCGGCCGACAGTCCCGGCGCCTGCGCGTAGAAGCAGCGCAGCGCCTCGACCACCTCGCCGCGCACCGCCGCCGCCTCGCGGTGCGTCTCTTCCAGCTTCCTGCGGCCGTAGATGTCAGCGCAGCGGCTCTATACGGGGCACAGACGCACGTACACGCACCTGCTCAGCGTCTCCATGGCAGCCGATGTGGTCGACATGGCGATGATCGCGCGGCAATATGTACCGTAAAAAGGAAAGGGACTTGCTTAGATATGATTGGACAAAACTGCGTTCCAACACCGTCAACGCAGCAAACGGCAAGGAGTCGATGAGCATGGAGGCGACTGCTGAGGCGTCGACGAAGGCGACGACAGCGGAGACGGGAACGCCTGCGGAGCTGGAGGTGGCGTCGGGCGATGTGGTTCGGCTGGTTCTGCAGTTCCTGCGCGAGAACCGGCTGTTCGGGGCCATGCGCGCGCTGCAGGAGGAGGCGCAGGTGGGTCTGCCAGCCGTGGACTCGGCCGACGCTCTGGTGACCGACATCCGCCACGGCCGCTGGGACGCCGTGCTGCAGCAGACGGCAGCGCTCGAGGCCAGCGCCGCGTCCATGGCCGAGCTGCACGAGCTGGTGGCGCTCGAGATGCTCGAGATGCGCGAGGCCGACGTGGCGCGGGAGCTGCTGCGTTCCTCGCCAGCTTTGGCGCACATGCGACGCGCGCAGCCGGAGCGCTTCCTGCGTCTCGAGCGACTGGCAAAGTGCCCGTTCGACGCGGCCGAGGCCTTTGCGGGGGCGAGCAAGCAGCGCCGCAGGGACGACGTGGCCGACATGTTTCGCAACGAGGTGCTGCGGGTTGACTGGGGCCTTGACCGCTGGAATGAGCTGCTGATTGGCGTGTTGCTGTTGCTGTTGCTGGTGCCAGGTATCATCCATGGAACCGTCGAGACTGCTCGTGCTGCTGGGCCAGGCGCTCAAGTGGCAGCGGATGCAGGTGTGTGGCGAGCGCACCATACTGCGCGGTCCTCTTGGTTGCTCACCTGCGCTGGCTGCCGGTTGTACAGGGTCTGCTGGCCCCCGGAGCGGACTACGACTTGTTCCGCGGGGCGACCAAGGAGCAGGTGGTCGAGCGCGCGGACAAGGTCGTGTGCAAACCGGCGGGCAAGATCAAGTTTAGCAAGTCGTCGGCGCCGCAGTGCGCGCAGTTCAGCCGCGACGGCCGCATGCTGGTCACGGGCTCCAAGGACGGCTTCGTCGAGGTCTGGGACCCGGACAAGTGCAAGCTGCGCAAGGACCTCGAGTACCAATCCAAGGTGCGCCGCTGCGGGCGGTCGCGTCAAGTGCTTGGACTAAGTCGGAGCGTGCACTGACGAAGGCGCTCTGCTGGCAGGACGAGTTCATGATGCACGACCGAGGGGTGACGGCCGAGGCGTTCAGCCGCGACGGAGAGCTCCTCGCGACGGGCAGCGAGGATGGGAAGCTCAAGGTCTGGAGGCTGGCGACAGGCTTGTGTCTGCGGCGCTTCGACGGCGCGCACAGCCAGAGCGTCACCAGCGTCGCCTTCTCCCGAGACGGCACGCAGCTCCTCACCGGCTCGTTCGACCACCTCGTGCGCATCCACGGGCTCAAATCGGGGCAGACGCTCAAGGAGTTCCCCGGCCACAACAGCTACGTCAACTCTGCCATCTTCTCCACCAACGGCTCCAGGGTCATCTCGACGTCCAGCGACGGAACGATGAAGGTGGGCGTCGCTCTTCTCTCGACGTGCCCCCCGTGTGTTATCTGACAGTCTGTGTGATCTGACTGCCCGTCTAGATCTGGAACGCCAAGACTACCGAGTGCATCGCCACCATCAACGCGCCGAACTCGTCCGCAGGCGAAGAGGTCGACGTCCTCAACGTGCTGCTCGTGCCCTCTGCGTCCGGCTCGGGCGAGGAGATCGTCATGTGCACGCGCACGAGCGAAATCCACCAGCTGTCGATGGACGGGGAGGTGCTGCGGACGTACAAGGCCGAGCCAAGCGGTGGCGCGGATGTCGGCAGCTTCGTCTCGTGCGCGCTCTCGATGCGGGGCAAGTGGTTGTACGCCGTGACCGACAAAGGCTATATTGTGAGCTTCTCGACTGCGACCGGGGAGCTCGAGGCGGCCATGCAAGTGAGCAAAGGGTACGCGTTCGGGCTGTCCCACCACCCCCACCGCAACCTGATCGCCACGTACGGCAGCGACGGCTACGTGCGTCTGTGGAAGGCGTGAAGTCCTGGGCGGGACGGGTACTGCATTGCTCACTTCCTGAGCAGCAGCGGCGCTGGTTCTTGTGCGCTTTCTGCCGCGAACACGAAGGACGGCAGTCGATAGAGTAAGACAAGCTTGGTGCGGTGGGAGCTCAGCATTTCTATCCTCTCGATTTGCTTACCGTCGACTGGTTCGCGCGATGGCTCCACTAGCTGCTCGCTCCGACCCGGACGCGTCTTAATGGCAGGACACAAGGGTCAGACGGACAGGAGGTGCGTGGTGAGGCTGATGGTGGCGACAGACGTACGCTCTGACACTCCAGACCAGTGTATCGATCGCGCGCATTGTTCTCTGGGCCGCCGCCACCACCCAGTCAGTCCACCGCTGCCGCCCACACGGAGTCACCCAGGACGCACCTCGAGCCTCCTGGAGCCCCGCGACGATGCTGTACAGGAGCGGAACGTGCGTGAAGCGCGAGTCTTCCACCACTGGTGACCCGCACGTGAGCGTCGGCACCGCGGGAGTCAAACCAGGGCGGCTACCGAGACCCGACCGACTACTCACTCACCGTTGAGCTCGCTCGCCATGAACGCGCGGTCGAACGGCTGCTCCTGCGGCTGCCCGGACTCTGCCAAGCAGACGGTCGAGGCATCAGACCACGGCAGTGCTCCACTAAGCTCGCTCCTCTACACGCGGACTCACCGGGGAGGAACACGGACAGCGCATGTCGGTAGCCGTTGAACTCGAGGTACTCGCGGACGAGCTCGTTGATGAGCAGGTTCTCGTTCGATAGCTTGGGCTTGGGCACCGTCTGTTAGATCCACACAAGCCTGACGTGAGTCTCCAGGTTTTGTCGAGGCGCGAATGTTTAGCGCAAAGCCACCCCGCCCACCTGGTCGTCCAGCGCCGCAAAGATCTCGGACCGCACCCTCGCCCGGATCTGGTCCAGCGACCCGCGCGCCTGCAGCGTGTCCTTGAGAACTGGTGCGCCGCAGCGTCAGTCCCTTGATGAGCCAGCCTATCTGTTGTACCGACGAGGCCGCGCGCACCCTCCTTGAGGTCCGACAGACTCGCGTGACCGCCCGCGCTCATGCTGGGCTTGCGTCGCGTCTCTTGGCGATCAAGTCGATACAGTATGGTTAATGCCGATTTAATCACCCACCTGGGTGTTTCAGGGAGCGAGGAAACAACCATACATAGTTTTGGATAGGAGGGAGGTTTTTCACAATGTGGAGGTGAAACCCGCTTGTCCCCTGGTAATGCGGGTAATTCACCCTGGCGTATCCTCCTTCCCGAGTCAAAGCCGGAACAGCCAGCAAAGCAAGCAGGTACCCAGACGTCATGCAGCTGACGGTCACGACCGCGGACGGCGACCGCGTGGCGCAGCTGACCGCCGACCCGCAGCAGAGCGTCGCGTCGGTGGCGGTGCAGCTGGAGCAGCAGGTGCGGCGCGCGAGGGCTCGACATGCAGGAAAGACTGCGTGTTGATGCTGACCCGGCCGCCTTTCCCCGCAGTTCGGCATCCCGGCCGCGCAGCAGACGCTCCTGCTCGACGGCCGACCGCTCCAGGCGCAGCAGACGGTGCGTGTCCGGCTGGCTGAGTCGTACGCCCGCGTCTCCAGCGGCTGACCGAGGCGCTGGCGTAGTTCGAGCAAGCCGGCGTCAAGGACGACGACCTGCTCGTCATCTCGCGGAGCCCACCGGCCGCGGCGCCGCCCTCGGCGCTGGGAGGGGCGTCCGCTGCCGCTTCCTCGGCGTTTGTCGCTCGGCCGGGCATGCGTCTACACGACATACCGGTAGGTTGCGTTGAGGGCTTGCTATACGTCGATGCGACGTGTCCGAGAGGCTGACGACGCGCTGTCGGATGCCCGCATTGCAGCCAAACGCGTCCGCCGAGGTGCTGCTCGAAGCCATAGACAAGAACCCGCAGCTGCTGCCTCAGGTGCGCTAACACGCCGCGAGCTGACCACAGTGCCAGGACTAAAGGGATGCATGACTTGTTGTGATCAGGTGCAGGAAGGGAACCCCGCGCTGGCGCAGGCGCTGCAAACCAAGAGCGTGCCGGTACGACGGCGGATTTACTCCCGCCCGGTCTGGTGGCGACTGACGAGCTGCGACGAACCCGGCAGGAAGTGCGCCAGGTGCTGATGAAGATGTACATGGAGGCGGCGTCGCGCAAGTTCCAGGAGCAGGAGGAGATGATGGCGCTGGAGCGGAACCCGTTCGACGCGAGCGCGCAGGCCAAGATCGAGGAGCGGATCCGCCTGGCCAACGTGCAGGAGAACATGGAGATGGCGCTCGAGGAGATGCCCGAGTCGTTCGCGCGCGTCACGATGCTGTACATCCCATGCGAGGTCAACGGGCGCAAGGTCAAGGCGTTCGTGGACTCTGGCGCGCAGTCGACGATCATGTCCTCGGCACGTGAGCCCAGTGCGCCAGCCGCTCTCGTCCGAGCTCCAGAGTGCTAACGAGCTCAGTCGTCTTGTCTTTGGGCTGCAGAGCTGCGCCGAGCGGTGTGGCATCATGCGGTTGGTGGACAAGCGGATGGCTGGCCAGGTATCGTTCGCATGGTGTACCGCGACGGCTGAAACGTGACTGACTCGTAACGCACCGATAGGCGGTCGGCGTTGGAACGGCCAAGATCATCGGCCGCGTCCACCTCGCAGCGCTCAAGATCGCAGACGTCTTCTACAGCTGCAGCTTCACGATCCTTGACCAGCAGGTACGAATCGACCGCTCTCTTCCAACTGAGTCTGGCCCAAGTGAACTGACCGGCCGCTGACTTCGATGTGCTCTTGCTAGAACATGGACTTTTTGTTCGGTCTGGACATGCTCAAGCGGCATCAGGTACGCGATCCTGTCAATACCAGGCGAGATGCAGCTGGAACGATGGCTAATAACCGATCGCCCCTCTCATTACGCGGAATCAGTGCAGCATCGACCTCCAGAAGAATGTGCTTCGCCTCACTGACGGCGCGTCGGCCCACGAGGTGCCGTTCCTGCCAGAACATGTACGATTGGATCGACTCGCTCGCATCGGTGTCTAGTGTCGTTGGCGTCGGCTCACGACACTCGCTGGTGCGCCAGGAAATCCCGGCGTCGGAGCGCGGAGAAGATGCCGTCCCGGAGCCTCTAGCCGGATCTGCTGCCATCTCCAGCACGCCGACGGCTGCCGCAAGCCAGCAAGTGAAGATCAACAGTCTGGTCGCCCTCGGCTTTGACGCGCAGCGCGTACGTCCCATTGCTTGCCTCCACTTGACTAGGGTGGGGAACCTTTGCTGACGTCGCAGTGCACACGCAGGCCGCGCAAGCCCTTCAAACGACGGGAGGCAACGTGGAGCTTGCTGCAGGCCTTCTGTTCGAGACGATGGGCTAAATTTTGCGGGGAGGACGATGCTCACACGTCCGGAGCCATGACAAGGCGAAGGATGAATGGGACAACACGAACTCAGCGATCGGTTCTCTATGATTGTGGAGAGTGCAACGTGGATGATAGGACTCGAGCCGCCATTATCGGCAGGAACCTGCTTAATATGGGCATTTATCGATGATCTCGACACTGGCAAAGTTCAAGCTGGAACCACGAGCCGATGACCTTAACGTCTCGTCGCCGGCTACATTCACGTTGCCGCCGACAGGACCAGCACCGCCAGCCACGGACACAGATCCACCCGAGCCGACGGCGCCAGCGCTACTGCTAGCACCGCCAGACACCACCGCGCTCCCGCCGTCGATGCCGCCGACACCGCCAGACACCGTCAACAGACCACTCGACGCAGCCGTCTACGCGCCAGACACGACCGACAA
>JAADXY010000665.1:0-16816 GCA_023338065.1 Phytopythium montanum
GCCTTGACGTACGTGGCGAGCCGCGAGACCGTCAGGTCCAGCTGCGCCTTGGAGTGCACGGCCGAGATGAAGAAGCGCAGGCGGCACTTGCCCTCCTCCACGGCCGGGTACACGATCGGCTTGACGTTCACGCCGCTGAGCACCTCGTTGGTCACGACGACCACTGGCTGAAAGGTGCTGCTTTATCAGCGGTCGGATCTACCTGCCTGTGAACTCGTGAGAACGCGGCAAATGCTGTCGGGCATGGCATCGTAACGGATCTCCTCACGGACTGCCCCCAAGCAGCAGAGCGGGTGTGAGTCATTCCCCTCTCCGTCTCTGGGCTCTGGATTTTGCCTGCAGCTGTTGAAGGAGCCGGCGGCACCAAGTGGGACGCGATCCTGCGCGCTGGGCATCCAATGGTCGAGATTGTCAGCGCCACATACGGAGCTCAGCGTCGACACCGCCGCGACTTGACGGCCGACGCCCCAAGATCAAGATCAGGAAGTCGGAGGACGCCGAACCGGATGTTTGTCGGCATACAGTCAGCAATTTGGCACGGACCGAAAAAAGTAGGGTGCATCGCAAGTGAACAGTGGTCAATACACAATTTGATCCGGGTAACAGCACCTCAAGTGGCTGGCGCATCCCGAGTATCCTGGTCACCAAATGTATACCCCGGTTGTGTCACCATACTTATCGCAAGTCAAACTGCTTGGTCAAGCGTAACCGTGTCTTGTAGGGTTACACTCCGCCAGCATTTGCTGCAAAAGTGGCTTCGATCGCCATAAGCGCTCTTGCCACAAGCCCGACAGCAAGCGCCTTCGCCGCTCTTCCCAGTGCTCCAGGTCGCCCCCGGCCGCCCCTGGACACCCACGAGAGAATGACGATGGCGCATCCGGCCAACATGTCGACGGGCGAGAGCCACTGGCTGCTCTCGGCCGCCGGCAAGTGGACCGAGGAGGACGAGAAGCAGTGGAAGCGGCAGCAGCACCGCGAGAACATGGTGCACTTCCGCCGCAAGAAGAAGGCGCAGCAGGCCCAGCTGCGCGCGCAGCACCGCCAGCTGGAGCTGCAGCTCGCGCAGCACCTGGCCGGCCAGCGTCGTGCTCTCGCGAGGGCCTCAAGCGCCGGGACAAGGACTCAGACGAGGACTCCGACGGTGGACAAGCTCGAGAGCGACCTGCGCGGCCTCGTGCTGGAGCGCGAGGATCTGCGGCGAGAGAACCTGGCGCTAAGCGAGCGCATCACACAGCACCGGCGCGTGCACTCGCTCGCTATACACGAGACCCAGACCATATCCACAGGCGCTGCGGTCTCCTCGAGCACCGGTAAGCTCAGTAAGAACGCGGACGACCGCGACGGCAGCAACTCGGACTCGTCCGCGTCCGCTGGCTCCTCGTATGCGTCTTCAATGGCATCGTCACCAGCACTGGGGCCGTCATCCACGCCGCTTGATCCGCAGACTGGCGCGCGCGTCTTTTTTGACAGCGGCGCGCCGTCGTTCCACTACCACCGGCTGTCCAAGGCGCAGTGCGACGCTGTCAAGCTGCAGTACGACGTGCTGTTCGCGGCGCGGCCCGTGGGCGAGGAGATGGGCACGTTGCTGGGCTGGCGGGTCGAGCGTGCGCCGTTGAAGCGCAGAGCCGAGCTCGGCGACGCGTTGATGGCCCGCGCGTGGTACACCAAGCGCGTGCGGTGCGCTCCCGGGTCGGTGCGCGCGGCGGTGGACAAGCTGGCGCTCGACACGTGGCCGACGCTGGTCGAGCCGGCGCTCTGGTCCAAGATCCACACGTACCAAGTGGCCTCGCGATTGGTGCAGGCCGTGGACGCCGACACGGTCGTGCTGGTTCGGAACGTACCGGACATGGCCACGAACTCCAGACACGTGCGGTACCTCAACTTGGTGCAGCGCAGCGTCGAGACGAACGCGTTCAACCAGCGCGTGAGCTGCTTCTCCATGGTCGTGGCCACGTCGCCCGCCAACCTGCGGAGTCAGGACGCCGAGAGCGAGGATGGGGTTATGTGGCTGCGCTTTGGTGGAGCCACCATGTCGCTCGTCGAGGTCGGACCTGAAGCCTTCGACATTGTGTACGACCACTGCTCCATCGTGCAGAGCGAGCGCCACGCGCAGCAGCAGCTCGTGGACTGGGGAGCCATCGCCGTGCGCTGGGAGCAGCTCGTCATCCCCTCTCGCCTGCTCTGTCCGTGAGCTGCAGGCTACGAGGAGGCGGTAGCGGTAGCTGTAACAAGTAACCAGGTGAAGAATGCTGTCAATGTGACCTCTCGGCGTTGTGTAGCCATTGTTGGTGCAAAATGTATCTAACGTGGATAATTGCGTGGTCCACACGAACACAATGCCGCATTTCTCTATCTCTTCGCTGGCATCAAGTTCACCCTTGTGTGTGCCCACCTCCCGCCTCGCCACCATGCTCCGGGTCTCCGCGCGCCGCTTCTCGTCGCTGTCGGCACGGCCGGCCACGCGCCGCCTAGCGCCCGTGGCTGCGCGGCTCTCGGTGGCGCCTCTCAGCAGCGCGCACGTCCGGTACGACTCGGTTCATCCGTCTTCACACACCGTTCCTCCTTGAATCTAACCTCCATTGAATTCGGTGTCCAGCTCAACGCCAGCGGTGCAGGCGCGGCCGTTCCACCAGCGGACCAGCACCGGCAGCAAGCCGCACCCGCTCGCGTTCTGGACGCTGTCGGCGGCTGTTGGCGGGGCGTCACTGGCGCTGTTGATGGCCAGCGAAGACGCCAAGTGCGCTCCGTGGTCGTCCACCCCGGACGACAAGAAGAAGAAGGGCGACGAGGAGGACCGGCTGGCGCGCGCGCAGGAGCAGCTGCGCGAGCTGGCGGCCGAGGCGTTCGCGGCGGTGGCGGCGCTCGCGCCTGGCGACTTGGGCGGGGATGTGGAGAAGAAAGTGAACGAGTTCCTGGCGTCGGGCAAGGGCGGACAGGTGTCCTGGGGCTTCGCCATGGGCGTCTGCTCGGGCTTCGCGCTCAAAAAGGTGTCCAAGGTCGGCGCGCTGGCGCTCGGCTCGCTCTTCATCGCGATGCAGTGCGCCAGCTACTCGGGCTACATCGACGTCAACTACAAGAAGCTGGAGCGGGACGTCGTCGCCTACCTCGACCTGAACAAGGTGAGGCTGCTGCTGCTGGTGGAGTAGCTGCGCGTGCTTGTTGAGTTGCGGTTGCGGTTGCTGACGTTGAGCGTGCTTACGGTGTCACCGCAGGACGGCCAGTTCGACACGAGGGACATCGACTCGCTGTACAAGTCGGTCATGAAGGTGCTCGAGTTCAGCATGCCCGCCGGCAGCGGCTACGCCGTCGGCTTCCTCGTCGGCTTCCGCTCGGGATAGAGCGCGTTCCCCTCCCACCGATCGCTCCTGTCTACAGTAGTCTTGCCCGCCGGTCTGTTCTTGACTGGCGGAATGCAGCGTCGCCTGGGCCGTGGAGTTGACTGCGCTGGTGGTTCCGTGGACGTCGCCGAGTCCGACGTGGTGGCGAACGAGTGGCTGGACTCGCGTTGCGGCAGAGTATGTGGGTCCTAGGACCGATGGAGATGCAGGAATGGAATGGCTCGATCGTCTCGGTGGTGATGAGTGGCTTCAGCATTGCGGCTTCAGCATTGTGCTTGTGGCTTCCACAATGCGGCCGTCGGAGTGAGTGGTTGGTGATGGAGGCACTGACGTACTACATAGTGTACTGTAAAAATGCAGCGTAAGGCTTGCTTGAAGTGGTATCCACCTTGTTCTGAAATTTGCTGTATCTCGCACCCTGTTTTAACCAGGGAAAGCAAAGCAAACCTTTCGGGAATGGTTTCGCGTTTGCTGGCACGATCTCTTCCAAATGCGCAAAACACGGTGTAGATCTCCAAGGGTGGAAGACCCGAACGTCATCGGTCGTCGCGTCGCCTCATGTTCGCGTCAATCTTGCGATTTGTATGCCGCCCGATCCGACAACCTCCGCATACTCGAAACGAGGGAGAGAGCGTCGTTTGCGACTCTTGGTTCCAGCTGCCTGCGAAAGTGAAGTTCTCGCTGCCCACCTCGCGGCAAATAAATCACTTCAACTTCGCCAACTCCTCGCCCCACACATAATACTTCATCTAGCTATCCAAAGCGAGACAGGCGGCGGATCTTTTTCGCCCTCGCGAGTCGCCGACCAGACAGACGCCAACAACAAGCGGCACTCGGGAAACCGCCAGGCTCCAGGCTCCAGGCTCCAGGCTCAAGACGACTAAGAAGAAGGGACGGCAACAAGGCGACCGTCAGACAGCACAGCGGCATGGAGGGCGGCAAGATGCAGCACAGCCAGAGCGACGTGGCGCTGGGCACGGGCGGCACGTGGGCCGACATCAAGGTGGCCGAGGGCCTCAAGAAGCGCTCCAACACGGCGCAGAACCTGCAGTTTTATGGTAAGTGCGGCCCTGTGCGATGTGAGGGGGGATAAGAGCGAGACTGGCTGACGTGGAGGATGCGGGACGCGCCCGGCACCGCAGTGGAGGAGCAGAAGCGGCTGTACCAGGAGCTGCCGTTCAGCGTGCTGCCCGGCATGCGGCGGCAGTCGTTCCAGCGCGAGCGCAGCTTCTCCAACCTCAAGACGCGCAGCTCGTGGGGCAGCTTCACCAACCTCGTCAAGGTAAGCGCCTCGCTGTCTCTCCTTGCTACCTAGTCGCCTCGCTGGCTAACTGTTTTTGCGTGGACGACAGTATGGTGAGGATCAACCGCTGCTTGGAGCCGAGGATGAGTTCCCCGAGCCGGGGTACACGTACCCGCTGCTGCTGTCAAGCTGCGTGGCGCTCATGAGCGCCTTCCAGTTCGGCTACAACACGGGCGTCACTGGCGGCATCAGTCCGGTAGGTCTCTCCTGTTGCTCCTCCTTGTTGTCGTCCAATGACAAACCGACTGACGGAGATTTCCTCTTGATGTACAGGGCGTCGTGTTCCCGGGGCACACGGACATCCAGTGGGCCGTGTGCGTGTCCATCTTCGCGGTGGGCGGGCCCATCGGCTCACTCGTGGCCGGCCGCGTGACGAACGCGCTGGGCCGCAAGAAGGCGCTGCTGCTGGACTCGTTCCTCTTCATCCTCGCCGGCGCGCTCATGGGCTTCTCGGTCGACATGTACTCGCTCATCTTCGGCCGCTTCCTCGTCGGTTTCGCCTCGGGCATGGTCAGCGTCGTCGTGCCGCTCTACCTCGGAGAACTAGCGCCGCCCAACCTCCGCGGCGCGCTCGGCACGGCCTACCAGCTCGCCATGGTCACTGGCATCCTAGCTGCCGACCTGATGGCGTTCGGCTTCCGCGGACCAAGCGACGGACTCGCCAACCCCGGCTGGCGCGTGCTCTTCGGCTTCACAGCCGTCCCTGGCTTTCTGCAGCTCGCGCTGGCGTCGCTGCTGACGGAGAGTCCGCGCTGGCTGTTGACCAAGAACCGGCCGAAGGAGGCGGCCGACATTCTGCGGCGTCTGCGCGGGTCCAACGACGTGTACGAGGAGATCGACAGCATCTGCTCGGCCAGCGACAACGAGTCGAGCGACATGGGCATCTGGGAGGTGCTCATGGACCAGTCGATCCGGCTGCCGCTCATCGTGGGCGTGGCGCTGCAGCTCGCGCAGCAGTTCAGTGGCATCAACGCCGTCATGTTCTACGCCAGCTCCTTCTTCCAGAGCGTCGGGCTCGAGAACCCGCTCGTTGGCGCCACGCTCGTCTCGGCCGTCAACGTCATCTCGACCATGGTCGCGCTCGTGCTCATGGACACGGCTGGTCGCCGGCCGCTGCTGCTCTACTCGTCCGCGGGCATGATCTTCTCGTGCGCCGTGCTCACGGTCGGGCTGCTCAAGCTGCTGCCGTTCTCGGGCGTCGTGAGTGTCGGCGGCGTCATGCTCTTCGTCTGGTTCTTCGAGATCGGGCTCGGCCCCATCCCGTGGCTCATCGTGGCCGAGATGTTCCCGGCCAAGCCTCGCCCGACCGCCATGTCGATCGCCACCATGATCAACTGGACCTGCTCCTTCATCGTCGGACTCGTCTTCCCGACCATGCAGAGCACGCTCGGAGAGTACACGTTCGTGCCCTTCGCGCTCGCGCTGGTCGCCTCGCTCGCCTTCACGGTCAAGTACGTGCCCGAGACCAAGGGCAAGACGATCGACGAGATCCAGGAGGAGCTGCGTGCCCAGCAGGGGTAGGCGCGAGAGGCCTCGACAAGGGACGCAAGCGGAGGACGGACACGGCATGTCGAGACGCGGGAGGTGAGTCCGGGTGACTTGCAGGTCGGACGTCACGTGCTGATACTCGAGAAGAGAACAGGCCGACATGGCGGTTGAGTGCAGAAGGGAGGAAAAGGGAGTGACTGAGTGGAAGGAAGGGCAGGCCTCGCGCTCGGCCTGCGTGCTTAAAAATCAAAACAAGTCGCGCCGGGACGCGCTCCCCACGCATCGCGCACCTGACCGGACACACACTCACAGGCTCTCCAACCCGCGGCTGGCTGCCCTGGACGTCTACCGCGACGTGGACGTCTACAGGGACACCTCGTTGCCGCGGAACCCGCGGGGCTCGTCGTGCACCACGACGGACGCCGTGCGGCGGTTCGTGGGCGGCTGCAGCCCCCGCAGCGCCTGCTGATGCTGCTGCTGCTGCTGCTGCTGGTAGCCGTACGTGTCGTCCCCGAGCATGACGACCGAGTTCTCCCGGTACGTTGTCTGCTGCTGCATGGGCTGCCCCTGCTGGTGAGCGGGGTACTGCCGGTTGGGCTCTCCGAGCGAGAAGAAGGGGTCGTTGGCGCCGTCGCGGTTGTTGGTCGTGGCGACGGTCGTGCCGGCCTTGTCGTCGTCGGCGTCGGCGTCGGCCCCGCCGTCGCGCTTGAGCTTCCACGTGCGGTAGAAGATGTAGACCTGCCGGATCATGAGCGCGACGAGCACGAGCACCTGCAGGCCGACGATGGCGAAGCCGACGCCCTCGCGCAGGTCGTCCGGGATGTCCTCGTTGAAGCTCGTGGCGGACGAGAGCAGGAAGAAGGACAGGAAGAGCGCCGAGATCTTGATGATGATGACGAAGGACGACGTCTTCTGGACAAAGGCGGTCGGGTACGGCTGCTTCATCTCGAGGTAGAAGAGGAAGGCGATGTGCAGGCCGATGAGCGCCACGATCTGCCACAGGCCCTGGATCCAGACCATGCCCGTCGTGAGCCCGCAGAGCAGCGCCAGCATGAGCTTGGGCGCGAAGAAGAAGCGCCCCTCGAAGCTGTACTCGTCGTACAAGGGCCCGAAGCGCGCGTGCACCTTCTTGTCGAAGTGGTGCTTGGTGCCCAGGTCGCGCAGCTCGTCCTCGTTGCTGCGCACCACCATGACGCCGAAGAGGATGGTGCCGAAGGCCATGACGAGCAGCGCGATGACGGCCAGCACGAAGCTCGCGTCGATCGAGTCGTTGTCGATGCAGTAGCAGATCTGGTACATGCCCGTGGCGCCGATGGCGTACTCGGACAGGATGAGGATCATCATGAGCACGCCGATGGCCTTGTCCAGCCACTTCTTGCGGAAGTCGGCAAAGTCGCTCACGAAGAAGCAGGCCACGCCCATGGCCAGCGCGTAGCACAGGAAGAGCGCGCCAATAAGACAGCCGATGCCCGCCACTGTCAAGTAGAAGAGCATGTCGGCGTCCACGCCGATGAGCTCGGCGTACTTCTCCATGCCCTGGACGCTCGACGTCGTGCTGGACGAGCTGGAGCCAGAGGTGGAGGCGGAGGTAGAGGCCGAGGCGGAGGAACTTCCCAGGCGACGGCGAGTCGATGATCCCGAGCTCGAGGACGAGCTGGAGCCGGAGCTGGAGCTGTCGGTCGAGTTCGTGGTCGAGGACGACGACTGGCCGAACGGCAGGAATGTGAAGGCGGACGCCGACATCTTCTTGCCCATGTTCTCGAGGAACCGCGGGCGAGCGTCCACGTTCATCTGGTTGATCATGACGCTGAACTGGCACAGGTCGACGGCCGCCATGGTGATGCCGACGCTCGCGGCCGCCGAGACGCCCGAGGCCACGCCGGCCGACGTGCCGCCCACAATTCCACTAGCCACCGACATGACGCCGCCCGCGACCACTGAGACGGTGGCAGCGCTGCTGCCGATGGCCGTGGACGCGATGCCGGCCTTGTCGACCGTCGACTTGGCCGTGCCGTCCGCCCAGTGGTCGCCGTCCTCGAGCCCCTTGTCCTCGGGCACAGTGTACTCGGAGCTTGTCCCAGCGGCGCTAGAAGCGGCCGAGTTGGACGACACGCCGCTCACGACATAGTTGTCGCACTGGCACGCGCTGAAGGACGAGTCGCTCGTGTACTCGCACTGGCCGGTCGTCGTCATGGTCAGGTTGGAGAAGGGCTGCGTCACGGCGCCCTCGACCGCGGCCGACTCGCCCGCGTACGTGAGCAGCGTCAGCAGGTCCAGGTCGGCGTACACGTCCGAGTTGATGCCGTCGTCCGCCGTGTAGTCCCACGTCCCGTTGTTGCAGGCCGGGAAGCGGCACACGGACACGCAGGCCGCCAGGTCCGTGAGCCCCGAGCCGTCCGCAGTGCCAGAGTAGATGAGGCACTGCGTCTGCGCGGCGGCGGCGTCCGCGTCCAGCGCCACGCCGTCGCACGTGAGCCCCATGGACGCCCAGGCAGAGTAGAAGGTCGCGTCGCACGTGAACTCGACCGTCGTCGTCTCGACCGCCGAGGAGCCAGACGTGGACGTCCAGGCGGACGATGACGAGGAGGACGAGGTGGTTGAAGTCGTTGACGAGCTGGAAGACGAGCCGGACGATGACGCGCTAGCCGACGAGGAGGAGGTCGAGGACGAGGAAGGCGCCGTCGTGGCAGTCGACGTGGCAGTCGACGTGGCGTTTGACGCGGTGGACGTGGCCGTGGACGTGGCGTTCGTCGTGGCGGCGCCGGCCTCTTGGGCCAGGCGGCGCGCGCTGTCGTCGGACCCGTCGGACGTGGAGGGCGAGGCGGTCGTGGAGCTCGGCGTCCTGGTGGTGCTGGACGGCGTGGCGGTGGTCGACGACGGCGTCTTGGTGGTCGCGGACGGCGTGGCGGTCGTCGTGCTCGGCGTCTTGGTCGTGGCGCTGGGCGTCTTGGTCGTGGCCGTCGGCGTGGTCGAGCCAGAGGCTGAAGCAGAGGTAGAAGCGAAGCCGCTGGCGCTCGTGGAGTCCGACTCGGACCCTCCGGCCGGGCTCACGACGCCCGCAGACGCATTGGACCCGTCGCCGACGCTGCCGGACGAGGCGGTGGACCCGTCGGCTTCAGTCGAGCCACTAGCAGCCGTCGAGGCTTCCGCAGACGCTGACGCAGCCGATCCAGCAGCCGCCACCTCGCTCGGCACGTTGCTGGCCGTGGGCATCGAGTAGCGGAACACGCACGAGACGGCGCCCGTCGCCGTGCCGGTCGCCGCGGACGCCGACGAGTCGCTGAGCGCCTGTCCGGAGGTTGCGGAAGAAGCGAGCGCCACGGCGGACGCCGCTAGCGCCAGCGCGCGCACGGCCCGCAGCTGCATGGCGTCGCCTGCCTGTGTGTCTGTCTGCCTGTGCGCGGGGCGGGCGGAGGGCGGGAGTACCTGCGCGTGGAGAGCGGGGAGGGGAGGGATGAAGGGAGCACTAGGCGTCCTTCTCCTTCCTTTAGCTGCCTTCTAGCTGCGCGCGGTCGAGCGGGTTGGCTTGTGGGGGCGGGCGGACTGGCAGGGGACCGGGAAAGGCGGGGCGGTATACCTAATAGAGGCCGGCCAGCCGAGAGCCAGCGCCAGCATACTTTATCCAAGTGAGCGAGAGCTGGTCCGGCCCCGCGTCCGGCGACGAACGCCCCACTTTTGAGGAAACCATACAGTTTGCAAGAGAGGAAAGGTGTGTTACGACGCGTATAGTGGTATACGGCGCGCCGTTCTGCTTGACACACTGACGCATACTGGAGCCAAGTCATGTGCGCGTCGCCGCGTTGTAAAACCTGAAGCGAGCTCCTCCAGAGGCGACTCCGCTTCGGAATGATCGAGAGAGAGCGCGCAACGATAGGCGGGCATCGCGCTGTGCGGCCGGACGAGCGCGATTTATCGTATACGGCGGGACTGTATGCTGCTGGCTGCGACCACCATCACGGCGAGCGGCAAGGAGTGCTTGGGGTCCGGTATACAGGCGCGTGTTGGTGTATACTATCGAGGAGGCGGGCTCGGGTCCATTGTGCGGCAGCGTGAGCATGTCGAGTCAGCCAGGAAGCGTTGGAGTGGGCCGCGAAAACAGCTGGCGGCGCCGCACACGAGAAATATAAAGTAATGCAGTATCTCACTGGTCATTCACCCATTTGCACTTGTATATTGTATTAAGTAACATCGATAGGGAAAGGTTACGCGATACAGAAGGTTTTATCAGGGCTGACACGCCAAAAATCCTGTAAGTGCCGAAGAAAGGGCTGGTGACATCCATCTTTGCCAAAACACGGTGCACTGGCTGCGCGCGCGTCGCAGACATCGTATCAATCCCAAGTGCAACAATCCACTTTCGTCAATATCGTACATTTTGCTTCCCATACGAAATCCAATATGAAAGGGCAGCTTGAAGCGCCAGCCACACGAGTCACAGACGACCGCCCAGGAGATCTGTCGCCTCGCTGCTGATCAATCCACCTCGACCTCATCGATAAACGCCGCTGCTCTCTGAGAGATCGCCCCAAAACAATGCGTTGTCAATGCGCTCGCTCCGTCCTCAGCTATGTATAGTCAGTCCCCGGTCCGAGCGCGCGCTAAAAATACAAGTCATCCCTGCATTGTGCTGTGCTGATCTTGGTTGAGCTCGCTTCCTTAGCCCCGACGTCCGTCTATTGAGCGCACCGACGGACGCGGCGACTGCCGCTCAAGAGACTGGCACGATGGCAGCAGCGACCGACTACTCTGGCTGGGTGCGCGAGCTGGACAGCTACCAGCAGCGAGGGGGCGATGGCGAGGCCGACGACCCAAGAGTGGAGGCCACCAACGCCCGCCCAGCGGCGATGCCAACGGCCAGAACGGGCAAACTCGCCCGGCCAGCGACGTCGCAGGCAGACGAGCTGCAGCAGGAGATGAAGCTGCTCAACTGGCACAAGCTGGCGAACGAGGCGGCGCTCAAGGCGGCCATCATCAAGACGAGCAAGATCAAGAAGGAGGACGCGCAGTTCGCGAGCTCGCTGATGCTCGACGAGCGCGAGGAGCGCGCGCAGCGCGTGCAGCAGATTATCGAGGAGGAGCAGCTGCGGCCGCTCGAGGTCTCGTCCGAGTTCCTGCGCGACTTTGAGGCCAAGGGCCAGCGCGACGAGGCCAAGCTCGAGGACGACGTGCAGCGCCACATCCAGCACCTGCGCCGGCTAAAGGACGCCATGGCGCAGAAGGAGGACGCGCAGCGCCGCCGCCGGCAGTGCCGCGAGCGCGTGCAGGAGCTGCAGTCGCCGGTTGCAAGCATGGCGCGATCGGTCGCCACGCCCCCGGGCAACCAGGAGGAGGACGCGCGGCAGCAACGGCAGCAGCGCACGGTCGCACCCAACAGCGTCTACCAGCGGATCGCAGACGCGCAGCAGCGCGGCGGACGCACCAACGCCGAGGTCGCGGGTAGTCTGGACAAGCTCATGGAGCTCGAGAAGCGCATCCAGAACCTGGAGGATGCTGGACTGGGCGTCGACGCGCTGGACGGCGGCCAGGAGCAGGCCGATGCGGGTCTGAGCGCTGCCGCGGGCTCCTCCAGCGTGCGTTTCACCAAGCGCAGGAATGGCGGCGGGCCGCACGAACCCTCACGCACTGTGTATGCGGTCAAGCCGGCCGCGAGCAAGGTGCGGACCAAGGACGCGCTGACTGGCGCAGGAGGCAGCGGAGCCGCCAAGAAGCGGCCGGCGCAGCCCGCCAAGAGGAAAGGGATCGCGTCCGGCGGCGAGACGTTCCTGACGAGCCTGCCCGAGAGCAAGCAGCGGCAGATGCGGCGCATGACGGACCGTGAGCGGCGCGGCGTGCTCAAGGCTGAGAGGGCCGGTGAGGCCAAGCAGCGCGCGCTCAAGCAGGACGTGGTAATCGACGGCTGGCTCGACAAGAAGCGGCAGGCGGCGGCCCAGCGCAAGGCCACCAGCTCGCAGGTGCGTGCAGCAGGAGGCAGTGGCACAAGTGGCAAGTCCAGCAAGCCTGGCAACCCGGCGACTGGTGCGACCAGCAGGAGACTGCCAGCTCCGCCCAAGGTGCGCGCACCGGCGGTCGGCGCGGCCTCGGGTAAGCGCATCTCGGCACTCAACCCGCACATGCAGCGCTTCGACGACCTGAAGCGCGGCTTTGACAAGCGCCGGGAGATGCTGCAGCGCGCTCCTCAGCCGACTGCAGTTCCCAGAGCTGCTCCGGCGCGGTCAGTAGGTCCCAAGCCGAGCCAGCGAGGCGTCGGCGGGACCTCTCAGCGGCAGACGCCAAGTACTAGCGGTCCACAGTTGAGCGTCGCAGGCGGCATTCGTCTGCATGCTGGAGCGTCTCTCGCTCCGCCGTCAATGGCCGTCGCGCCACAGCGAGTCGGCAACGCGCAGGTGAGTCTGGCGCTGTCTATAGCACCCGGCAACGCCCTGAAGGCAGCAGCCCGGCCAGCGACCAAGCTGCCGTCTATCCTCCCCAACAATGCGACGCTCCCGGCCTCGAACGCGCGGACACTGGTGAGAGACGCGGCCTCGCGCGCCTCGAACGGACTCGCCGGCCTCTCGTTACCTCGAATAGCCGGCGCGCGGGCGGCTCCCCTGCCGTTGCCGCCACCCGCCAAGAACCCGAGCGGCCCGCAGTTCAGCCGCCTGCACAAGCGGTAGCCCTTGTAATGCACGCCCTTTTGTCCAGGAGCTCTTGAAATGGGTACCCATCTGGCTGTGGGGTACCCATCTGGGGGGCACTCACTTGCCCTTCTGACGTGTCAGCGTATCACGTCTCGACAGGTCAAGAAGATGGGCCCGTCAATGTATCCGGGTCTGTCAGCCCATCTCTAACCCGACCCGGGATCAAATAAGCTTGAATCAACTAAGAATCCGTTGACCCGTGGGTTATTAAGTGGCACGTGTGACCCGACCCGACCCGACAGGTACCGCCGCCTCCTCGCCCGTCATTCATTCCCCAAAACGCGGCGCGACCTCCGTCCCCCGCCTGGAAGTCTTCCTTCTTCGCCTCGGTCCTTTCCCGCCCTTTCCTCCTCCATGTCGTCCGCGCTCGTGGAGGCCGTGGGAGGCGCCGCGTTCGAGGTGGTGGCGGCTGCTGCGACGGTGGCGGCCGCGTCGGTGGCCGGCCTGGTGCTGTGCACTCGCAAGCGCGACGGGCGGGCGGCGGCGGCGCTGGAGGACGCGGAGGCGGCTCCCGCGCGCAAGAAGCGGCGCCAGCAGGCGGCGGCGGACCGAAAGCGGCAGCAGAAGGCCGCGCTGGTCGCGAGCGCCGCGCTGGGGGACGCCGAGCCGGTCGTGTACGAGCTGCAGCGCCGCGCGCAGGCCGCCAAGTGGCGCCACAAGATTGTGTACTCGTTCCTGGACGACCGCGGGCGAGAGACGACCAACTACACGCTCGAGGAGGTGGACCGCGCGGCGCGGCGAGTGGCCGGCGCGCTGCAGCGGGACGCCGGTGTGCGCAAGGGCGACCGCGTCATGCTGTGCTTCCCGCCCGGGCTGGACTTCGCGCTCGCCTTTTGGGGCTGCCTCTACGCCGGCGCCGTGGGCATCCCCGTGTACCCTCCGTACCCGGGCACCTTGGCCAAGGACCTGCCCAAGTTCAACCGCATGGTGGCCGACTCTGGCGCGCGCGTGGTGCTCACGAACCGCACGTACCACCTGGCCAGCAAGATGGCGACCGTCAAGGGCTTCTTCTCGACGGGCGTCTCGTGGCCCGAGGGCGTCACGTGGATCGCCACGGACGGCGTGGCCGACTCGGCGGCCGCCGCGTTCGAGGACGTGGCGCTGGCCGCGGGCGACACGGCCTTCTTCCAGTACAGCAGCGGGTCGACGTCCGAGCCCAAGGCGGTGATGATCTCGCACGGTAACCTGCGCGCGCAGCTCAAGACGTGGGAGAGCATCCAGCCGACCGACACGATGGTCAGCTGGCTGCCGTCCTACCACGACATGGGGCTCGTGGGCTTCATCATCGCGCCGTGCGTCTTCGCCGCGCGCTGCGTCTCCATGTCGCCCATCAGCTTCATCAAGGACCCGGCGCTGTGGATGCGCACCGTGTCCAAATACCGCGCGTCGCACGTATGCGCGCCGAACTTCGGCTACGCGCTGGCGGCGCGCAAGACGACGGACAAGGAGGCCGCGCTCATGGACCTGAGCTCGCTCAAGCAGACTATCTGCGCCGCCGAGCCCATCCGCCCCGAGTCGCTCGACGCCTTCATCGCCAAGTTCGAGAAGCCCGCGGGCTTCAACCCGGCCACTTTCAACTGCGGCTACGGACTCGCCGAGGTCACGCTCGTGTGCACTGGGCAGGACCCGCTGACGCGCCAGCTGCCGACGGTGCTCGTGGTGGACAAGGCGGCGCTCGAGACGCGCCAGAAGGTCGTCGAGGTGCCCAAGGCCAAGGTCCAGAAGAAGGAGAGCGTCATGCAACTCGTGGGCTGCGGAAAGGCCATGCCCACGTTCACGGTCGCGATCGTGGACCCGAACGCAAGGGAGCAGCTGAGCGACCTCGAGGTGGGCGAGGTCTGGGTCCAGGGCCCGTCCGTCGCCGTCGGCTACTGGCACCGCGAGGAGTACACGAAGGAGATGTTCGGCGCGCATCTCGCGGGCGATAAGAACCCCAAGAACGTCTTCCTGCGCACCGGCGACATGGGTTTCCTCCGCAACGGCGAGCTGTTTGTGACGGGCCGCCTCAAAGACCTCATCATCATCCGAGGCCGCAACGTGTGCCCGCAGGACGTCGAGGCGTCGGTCGAGCGCGCGCACGACCACGTCCGCCCCGGCTGCAGCGCGGCCTTCTCGATCGAGAAGAACCAGGAGGAGGCGCTCGTGGTCGTGGCCGAGGTCAAGACGGGCTCGTCGCAGGAGGTGCTGCGCGAGGTGTGCTCGGACATCATCAAGAGCGTGCTGTCGGAGCACCAGCTGCGCTGCGAGGCCATCGTGCTGCTGCCGCAGAAGGCCATCCCCAAGACCACGAGCGGCAAGATCCAGCGCAGCGCCTGCAAGACCAAGTTCCTCGGCAACTCGCTGGCCAAGGCCGTGTACGAGTACAAGGCCAGCGCCGCGCCGGACCACCAGGCGCGCGCGCCGGCCAAGGAAGCTGCCAAGCCCAAGAACGCAGGCGCCGAGGGTGACCAGGGCGACAAGGCCATCAAGACGCCCGACGAGATCCTCGCCTGGCTACTGGAGCAGGTTGCGCACGAGATGATCGCGGCGACTGCTGCTGCGGTCGACACCGAGACGGAGGGTGAGTCCACGCCGGCCGCTCCGACGCCGGTCCCTGCTGAGATCGACCCGTCGACGCCGTGGGCCATGTTCGGCCTGGACTCGGTGGCAATCGTAGGTCTATCGTCGGACCTGGGCGAGTTCCTGGGCTGTGTCGTGCCCCCGTCCGCCTTCTTCCAGTACGACTCGCCGCTCAAGCTCGCCAACGCTCCCGGTCTCGCCACGGGTGAGCTCGAGACTGGCGAGGACGATGGAGCCGCTGGCGTCCAGCTCGCGGGCTCCGTCGAGGAGATCGACGAGAGCTGCTACGACATCGCGAGCTTCCCGGAGGTGCAGAACCTGTTCGGGCAGATGAAGGAGTTCGAGAAGGCCGGGCTGCGCGTGCCGTTCCTGGAGACGCTGACGCCCGAGAAGCGCAAGATGACCAACTTCAACACGTACAACTACCTGGGCAACGCGCGCGACCCGGCGGTGCTGCACGCGGCGCGCGAGGCCATCGCCGAGTACGGCTCGACCATGAGCTCGTCGCCGATCGTCGGCCAGACGCAGGTCAACGTGGACCTGGAGGCGGCGCTGTGCGGCTTCTTCAAGGCCGAGGCAAGCGTGCTGTTCGTGGGCGGCTGGGTGACGAACGTGACGACGATCGACGCGCTCGTGAGCAAGGGCGACCTGCTGCTATGCGACGCACTAAACCACGACTCGTGCGTGACCGGCCAGCGGCTGAGCGGCGCCACGATCCTGCCGTTCCCGCACAACGACACGGAGGCGCTGGAGCGCATGCTGTCCAAGCTGCGCACCAAGTACCGGCGCGTGCTGATCGTGATCGAGGGCGTGTACAGCATGGACGGCGACATCCCGGACCTGCCCGAGATGGTGCGCATCAAGAACAAGTACAAGGCCATGCTGTTCCTGGACGAGGCGCACTCGTTCGGCACCATGGGCGTCTCGGGCCGCGGCATGTGCGAGCACTTTGGCGTCGACACGCGCGACGTGGACGTGCGCATGGGCACGATGAGCAAGGCGCTTGGCTCCATCGGCGGCTTCGTGCTCGGCTCCAAGGCGCTAGTGCAGTACCTCAAGCACTGCGCCGGCGGCTTCGTCTTCTCGGTCGGGCTCGCGCCGTCGGCCGCCGCGGCCGCGCTCAAGTCGCTCGAGCTCATGACGGAGAGCTCGGCGCGCACGCAGCAGCTGCAGGAGAACAGCGACTACTTCTACGACATGTGCAAGCAGCGCGGCGTGCCGATCGGCGGCGACACGTTCCGCGGCGGGCCAGTGGTCGTCGTGACCATCGGCTCGACGATCGCGACGGCCAAGGCGTCCGAGTTCCTGGCGCTCAGCGGCGTGAACGTCAAGCCGATCGTGTACCCGGCCGTGGAGGAGGGCAAGTGCCGCCTGCGCTTCTTCATCTCGGCCGTGCACTCCAAGGCGCAGCTGGACCTGACGGTCTCGCGGCTCGCCACGTACGTCAAGGC
>JAADXY010000666.1:0-16738 GCA_023338065.1 Phytopythium montanum
CGCTCTCGACCGGCTGGAGGGCTGGCTGCCGTCGCGCGACGCCGAGTTCTACTTCTGCGGCCCCGCGGGCTTCATGACGGCCGTCAACAAGGCGCTGGCCAACGAGTGGGCCGTGCCGGCGGCGCAGCGCCACTACGAGTACTTTGGCCCGACGCAGGACATCGACAACCCGGCGTCCGTCAAGACGGCTGCTCGGTAATCGTCGCAGTCGGCGACCATGTTGTGTGAGATTCGACACCTGTGAGCGGCTTGGTGATTGCGACGTCGAAGCAAGACGGTCGCGCGAGAGTCGCGGAGCCCTCTCCTTCATGCTTCAAAGTAATGCACGGACCTATTTGACATCTTATCCGCTGTTTCACACGTCACATGTTGAAGTGTGTTTTTGAAACAATACCACCCCATGGCAGATTATTCAATTGTCGAGCTCAGGACCCGACACTGTCGGGTTTGCTGCTTGCTCACTTCACAAGTTATCAGGGTCCGGCGCAAGAAGATGGTGGTGGCAGTGCCGCTAAGCGACGCCGTCTGGACCGACGTGGCTGCGTTCCTCGGCTGGGACGACCGCTACTCGCTGCTGGCACTCAGCTCGGACGTGGTCGACTCGCTACTGCGCCGCCAGTTCTTCTCGCAGTCGACATGGCGCATCCCGCCGACCTCCACGTTGGCCGATCGTGTGGCGCACAACCTGTCGGTCAAGCGCAGCATTCGGCGTGTGGCGATAAACTTCACGTGGCAGCAGGTGTACCTGAGCGGCTTCCCGGAGCTCGAATACGTCGCCATATATCCTCAGCACGAAGATGGCGACGAGGCGACAAACGAGCAAGAAGAGCAGGAGCGAAACCCAGCGGATGCCAGGACGACGGTCGACTTTGTGCTGTCGTCAGCCATCCCGGCGACCGTGAAGCGCCTGCGCCAGAACCGGTTCCGCGGCACGCCAAGCCTGGCTGCAATCGCCCACCTGGTCGACCTCGAAGAGCTGAAGTTGGATGTGGGGAGCGTCAGTGATGTGACCGCGCTACTGCCGCTGCCCAGGTTGACGCGGCCGGGTCTGAACGGAGAGATACGCGGGGACGATACATTCCTCTCAGGCCTGCGCCATCTCCGATCGATCTCTGTCGGCATCGGCAACGTTCGCGCTGAAGTATTTCCCGTCCTCAGTCCGCTGGAAGACGTCGAGCTCATGTACCACACGGGCGACATCTCCGTTGATCTGCTCGTGAGAATCGCACCGCAGCTGAAGCGCTTCACGGTCGGGTCCGTCAGCTTCGACTTCGCGTCTGAAAGAGGAGTCATTGTGGAGATGGCGCCGGCGCTCACGAGCATCCAGACGCTGGACCTAAGCGATGTCCACTCTGGAGTGACTCCAGACGAGCTCGCGGCGTTGTCGCGGCTGACGACGCTGAGGCAGCTCTATCTCCCTGTCGAAGGCGAAGTTTTGAGTCTCGCACCGCTGTCGCCACTTACCGAACCGGAAGTGGAAGAGCTGCAAGTCTGCGCGTGTCCCGACGCTGATTGGAGCCCGCTTGAGACCCTGAAGAAGCTCCGGTATCTTTCCCAGCGAGCGAACGCCCCCGAGTGGAACGAGTCGTCCCTGCACATGGTGTCGACACTTCCTCTGTTGACTACTTTACTCAACCCGACCAAGTTGAGCAGCCAGTTCCCGCTGCCGCAAGTGAAGCCGATGCAGCTCGTGTCGAAGCGCGTGTTCCACAGCAAACTGGTGATGTTCGATCCGGGCTGCTGCGTGAACGTGACGGATCTCACGTTGTACGTGCAGTTCGATGTCGCCAGCCTGGTTCGGTGCTTCCCGAACGTGGAGAAGCTCAGCATCGTCGAGATTCCTCCCGAAGATCACCCACGTCCAAGTCCTCTGACGAGTCTGCCACGCCTCAAGCACCTTAGTGTCTTCGTGTTCCCGTCGTACAGTCACAAGTTGGGGTTCCTGGCCGATATGACCGGCATCCAAAGCCTGGAGCTGCAGTCGATCAGCGACCTAGCGCTGCTGCGAGGCATGAAGGACCACCTGCGCGAGCTCATTCTGCAGAGCGTTCCGTCGACGGACATCTCGGTTTTGGCCGAGCTCACACAGCTGCGCAAGCTGACTCTGCAACACTGCACCTTGGGTAGCCTGGCGTGTCTTCGCGGCCACCCAAGGCTGGTGGTGCTCGGACTTCCGTCCACGGCCCGCTACCGCGACTTGGTGAACGAGGGCGGAGAGTGCTCGCTGCCGAACCTGAAGGAGATGTGGGTCGCGCGGAAGAGGGTGTTCTAGCCGCCATCGTCGTGCTGCTCGGCGTCTCCTCGACTTCCAAGCCTCGCACGCGTGAGTGATGACTGTGGTTCGGACTTGGCGCAACCTCGACGGTGGGGGGGGGGGGGGGTACATGTGCTCTGTTGAACACTATATTTTCATACCGTTGGTTACACACGGGTTACGCACTACCAACATGACAACGACCAAGCGCAAGCGCAACCGATGGGACTCGGACTCGGACTCGGACTCGGACTCTGGCGGAGGCCGTGACGGCCGCTCTGGCCGGCCACCCACCAAGCGCAGCGCCTCAGCTTCTCCGCGACGTCAAGAGGCGGCCGTAGACCCCGCTACCACGTCCAATGCTGCGTCCAAAGCTCCGCCAGAGCGGCACAACTTCTACCTGTTCGGGTGCCGCAGCGTGGACTGCTACGCGCGCATGGGCAAGATCGACGAGGGCTCGTACGGCGTGGTGTCCAAGGCGCGCGACAAAGTGACAGGCGAGGTAGTGGCGCTCAAGCAGGTCAAGATGGACGCGGACGCCTGCCGCGAGGGCTTCCCCGTCACTGCGCTGCGTGAAACGAACGCTCTGTTGGCATTGCGCCACCCAAACATTGTGCAGGTGCGCGAGATGGTCGTGGGCTCGACGCCCGACAAGGTGTTCATGGTCATGGACTACGCCGAGCACGACCTCAAGGCGGTCATGGAGACCAAGATGCGCGCGCCGTTCCTGCAGGCCGAGGTCAAGAGCCTGCTGCGGTCGTTGCTCAGCGCCGTCGCCTACATGCACGGCCGCTGGTTCATCCACCGCGACTTGAAGACGAGCAACCTGCTGTACGACCGCAAGGGCTCGCTCAAGGTGTGCGACTTTGGGCTCGCGCGGCAGTACGGATCGCCGCTCAGAGGGTACACGCAGCTGGTGGTCACGCTCTGGTACCGCGCGCCGGAGCTGCTGCTGGGAGCCGAGACGTACGCCACGGCCGTCGACATGTGGTCCGTCGGCTGCATCTTCGCCGAGCTGCTGCTCATGAAGCCGCTGTTCCCTGGACGCGGCGAGCTGGATCAGTTCGACCGCATCTGCAAGCTGCTCGGCGCGCCGAGCGACAAGAACTGGCCTAGAGCTGCCGAGCTGCCGAACGTAGCCATGCTACGCGGCGGCGGTAGCAACAAGTGGCCGCGAGAGTCCAAGTTGCGCGACAAGTTCCCGCTGGCGCACGCGACCTTCTCCGGCAGCGGCTGCTCGCTCTCCAACGCCGGCTTCGACCTGCTGCGCCGACTGCTGGCGCTCGACCCGGCGCAGCGCATCTCGGCCAAGGACGCGCTTGACCACGAGTACTTCACCGAGGCGCCAGCACCCACGGCGCCAGAAGACATGCCTGTGTTTGACTAGTGGCGGTGCAAGCGGCTCTTGTTCATAGTGCTTCTAGGTGGAATAGCAGCGTCCGTTTAGCTCACACTTGGCCCAGCGTCGCGCGTCCGTTGCCTAGTGACGCGAGGTACTCTTTGCTCTCGAAGCGGCTCGGCAAGAAGGCGTCCACGTAGTCGGCGATGCCGCCTTCGGGCTGGACGCCCATGACGTGAGACGCCAGCAGGTGTCCCGACGCCCCGCTCGACCTGCCAGACAACTCGTCAGAGTGACTACCAACCAAATAAACGACCAACAACAACAGGTCTACGTACATGAGACCGACACCCGTCATGGCGGACTGGAGGTAGACGCCGTCGACGGTTTGCGGCGCCGGGCCGATGAGCGGCAGGTTGTCGAACGTCTTGCAGTAGTAGCCGCCGTTGACCTTGAAGGAGCTGCGCACCTCTGGCCGCGACAGGTACGGCTTGAGCTGCGGGAACATCTTGGCCAGCCCGCGGATGCACGTCTCCGGGAACCGGTGGTCGAGCTTGTCCTCGACTGGGTAGTAGGCAAGCACGGGCTCAATGTCGTACGTCCAGACGGCCATCATCTGCGAGTCAATGTACGGACGAGCGTGGACTCCTGATCATTGACCAGACACGAGCGTGAGGTGAGCATCTTGCACCTAATGACTGGTAGATCGTCAACTGAGGAGGGCGTTACGCACCGGCGGGGTAGTCCTCGAGCATTCGAGCCGTCGTCGGGTCCGCCGCGAGCTCCTTGCGCTCTTCCTCCGTGTACTGTGTGGCCAGGATCATTGCACCAAGGTGAGGACGGGTATAGCGTTGACAAGAGCGCAATTGGACCGCACCTCGAGCTTCCCTGGCGGGTCGGCGTCGAACGTGAGCGGCATGGTGGACGGGAAGACTCCGTCGGGGTCTTGCCACGTCGCGCGACAGTGCAGTTCGTTGATGATCGGCACGTCGAAGCCCGACAACCCGCGCGCCTTGAGCATGCCGAGCGTCTCCTCGAACAGCGGGCCGGTGGCGAACACGACCTTGGGCGTGTCCACCTGCAGTGTCTCTCCGCTAGCCGTGGCGATCTTGACGCCTTGGACCGCTCCGCCGTCAACCAGGAACTCGGTCACCTTGCCCTGCAGCACCTGCGCCTCGGGGCAGTACTCGGCCGCCTTGTTGAGCTCGTAGTTGGCCACCTTGACCGGGTTGAGCGACCCGCAGCGGCGCACGTGCAGCGCGGCGATGGCCCCCGAGTCGCGCAGGTTGGGGAACACGCGCGAGATGTTGGCCATGCCGAGCAGCAGGTCGCAGCCGTCCAGGTCGTACTGCATCTCGTCGGTCGAGAACCGGTAGCCGTCGAGCTGGCCGCCTTCTTGATGGACACGTAGCGAGCCGCCGCCCGTACGTTCCAGGTCTTGTGCGAGCCTCGTCAGCTCGGTGAGCTTGTCGGCGTCGCGCGTGACCCACAAGTAGCCGTTGCGGTTGAGCCCGAGCGCGTTGCCCGTCTTCTTGCTTATGGCGTCCAGCTCGTCGATGGATTGCACGACGAGCTGCCGCATCGGTGCCTCGCCCGCGCTCGGGAACCAGTTGCGGTAGCTGAAGGACCCGTTGGCGCTCGTGAGGGATAGCGGCGGCAACGCGTCGACCAGCAGCGGACGGAACGCGCGGCGGCCGCGGTTGAGCCGCGCCAAGTGGTAGAAGGCCGAGCAGCCGGCCACGCCCGCGCCGACGATCACCACGTCCGCCGTCGCCTTGCGCAACATTGGCGGTCGTCTTGCACTTGCAGCGGGCGGCTCGACTCGGTCCTAGGCGCCGGGTTGAATTGTGACGCAGAGGTGCGATTGCGGATCAGAGGCGGATCCAGAGGATACGAGCTTCAAGTGTCAAGCAAAGAGACTTGGGTTCACTATGGATCTCGGCGTGGTGGCCATTTCCGGATGAGTGTTCCAAGGCTTCTCTTGATTTTAGTATGGGACTGTTGGACTTGTAAACCCGGTGATTGGACGACTGCTCGCGCTTTGCCGACGTGGTCGGCGTCACGCGGAGATGGGAGCAGCGCGTCACCAGCACGGAGTGCGTCGACACCGAGCCACTCATCAGCGTCAACGAGTGTCTGTTGACACTTGCAACGGCGGCGGCCGGCCGAGGCTCGAGGTGGCACGACCACACGTGCATGTCGATGCGTGGCGCTGCAATAGTGGTCCCCACCAAGCTGCCGGTCTGCCGAGCCCACGCACCGGCAGGCAAGATCGCGGGCGTCAAGCAAGCTCCTGCCGTCCACCCGCGGTGCTATCCTTCGCGAGGGGTGTGGCACACTGGTTGCGGTTCTCTCGCTCGATGCCGGGTCGCGGCAAGACCGGGCTCCTGCTGCATGTCTTCTTTCCCAACTCCATGCTAGTGGTCGGCCGGCTGAACATCGTGGAATGTCTCGCAGCGTTGCTAGTCAGCGCCACGAGCGCTTTCCCTTCACTTTGCGGGACCGGCAAGCCGCAATGTACGAGTCGCAGGGGGCCTCGCCGTCGCTCTTGTGCGAGATAGGCCTGACCGGGTGCGCCAACTGCTCGAGCGCCAACGTGGCGTCATGATCCGGCATCACTACGGATGGAGATGCCAGCTATACCGCAGACACGGCGAGTGCCGCAGACCTCGGCATGGCTGGGGCATCAGCACCGGCACGTCCCGGCTCGGCATGGCCGTGCCCAAGGCACCAGAAGGCCAAGACTACGAGCTCAAACTCGTGCGTAGCGGCATGCAATCATGCGGTACCAGTCGCGAGCTAATGCTGGCGGTGCGTCTGTCTGGTCGCCTTGAGCAAGTGAGTCTACTGAGGCAGCGCGGGCAATTCGGACCCTGTCAGCACTTGTGTAGCCATTCGAGCCCAAGAGACAACATAACCCAATGGGTACACCCGCAGGTTGCGCGAAGGTCGCACAAATCTGACTCGGGTCTAAACAACACCGCATGCTTGTTTAGATCTAAATCCGCGGGCCTTCAACTTGCCGCCCCGCTAGCGGACGCGCAGGCGGCGGCGCTGCATCCACTCCCTCGTTTGCCTCTCGCTCGCCACCACTCGCTCCGCCACCTCCTCCTCCAGGTCTCAAGCCTCTATACCTCGTCATGGACCAGCTCAGCCAGTCCAACGGCGCGTACGTGCTCGCGCCAGAGCTCGCGTGGGTCGACGGCCGCTTCCAGCGGGATGTCCACGTCTCCGTGGCCGCCGACGGGCCCATCGCGGCCGTCAGCCACAGTCAAGCAGCCGACAAGACCGCGCTTGTAGTGCCATTACCGGGGTACGCGCTCGTGCCGGGCATGGTCAACGCTCACTCGCACGCGTTCCAGCGCGGGCTACGCGGTCTGGGCGAGACGTACCCGCTTAGCTCCGCCGGCAAGCCCGCCAGCAGCTTCTGGACGTGGCGAGAGGAGATGTACGCACTCGTGGCGCGCATGACGGAGCGCGAGCTGTACGAGCTGACGCGCCAGTGCTTCTCCGAGATGCGCGACGCGGGCGTCACGAGCGTCGGTGAGTTCCACTACTTTCACCACGCGCGGGACGGCGAGTTCGACGCCTCCAAGCAGCAGTTCGCCTACGACCAGACTGTGCTACGCGCTGCTCAAGACGTGGGCGTCCGCGTCGTGCTGCTCAACGCCTACTACGAGCACGGCGGCTTCAGCCGCGCGCCAATGTCGGAGCCGCAGAAGCGCTTCAAGACGGACTCGCTCGCCGCATACTGGAAGCAGATGGACGCGCTGGAAGTGATAGTGAAGCAGGAGCCGACGCAGTCGCTGGGCGTCGTCGCGCACTCGCTGCGCGCTGTGGACCTGCTCGACGTCATCAAGCTGCACGAGGAGTCGGTGCGTCGAGGACTCGTCTTCCACATGCACCTCGAGGAGCAGGTACGCATACCCCGATCGCTGGCTGTCCATGATCTGATCTGACTGAGGAGACGACGTTCCCTCCTGTAACTGCAGACCAAGGAGGTGGAGGACTGCCGCGAGGTTCATGGCGGCCAGTCGCCTATGGCCGTGCTGCTAAAGAACCTCCAGATCGACGACAAGTTCACGGCGGTGCACTGCACGTGGACGGAGGCGGACTTACTGCGTCAGTTCGTCGACAAGAAGGGCAACGTCTGCATCTGTCCGCTCACAGAGGTGAGTGTGGCGTGGTTTCGAGCTGTCGACACGTGGAGTTCGCTTCTAACGACTCTACGTCAACGAGCAGGGCAACCTGGGCGACGGCTTCCCGGCGCTCGCGAGCTGCCTGGACCGCATCTGCCTCGGCACGGACTGCAACGCGCGCATCGACATGTGCGAAGAGATGCGCTGGCTCGAGTACGCGCACCGCCTGCGCGAGAGCCGCCGAGGAGTCTGCTCAGCCGCCGTGGGCGAGACAGACCTGCCGGCGCTGCTCTTCCGCTACGCGACCGCCAACGGCGCGCAGGCACTCAACCTCAACGTGGTGCGTCCTATACAGCCAATACTAATCCCGCTCGAGCGCCGCCTCACGTGAAGCTGTGAACCTGAGCAGGGCGAGATCAAGGAGGGACTCGCGGCGGATTTTGCGCTGCTGGACATTGGCGAGGAGCAGCTCAAGTTCTCGACGCCAGAGTCGCTCATGGGGGCCTTCGTCTTCGGCGCCAACGGCAGCAGCATCGTCAAGGCGACGGCCGTCAACGGCAAGTGGCGGCCGACGACGACCAAGTCGAGTTCTCTGCCTGGAACCAAGTCAAAGACCGAGTCGACCGAGTCAACGGAGCATCAAGAGCAGATCGCGGCGGCAAAGGCGATCGCGGACGTCGACAGCGACGATGTACTCGCCCTCACGTGCGGACTGATGAACATCCCGTCGAGCTCTGGCGACGAGCGAGCGGTGGGTCAGGCGCTGCAGCAATGGCTTGAGAAGCGCGGTTGGCAGGTGGAGATGCAGACGGTCGAGTCACAGGCGGACGCGGCAGTCAAGACCGACCGGTTCAACGTGTTGGCGACTCGCTCGGGCAGCAACAAGACCCCGCGGTTGCTCTTCAACTCGCACATGGACACGGTGCCGCCGTTCCTCCCGGCGAGATTGGACGACGTCAACCTGTACGGACGTGGAGCTTGTGATGCCAAGAGCTTGATCGTAGCACAGATGCTGGCGGCGCAGAGACTGGTGGAGAGCGGCCATGGCAACGACGTCGCGCTGCTGTACGTCGTGTCGGAGGAGACGGACCACAGCGGCATGAAGAAGGCCAACGAGCTCGGGTTGAACCCTTCGCACCTGGTGGTCGGCGAGCCGACGGCCATGAAGATGGTCAAGCTGCAGAAGGGCATCCTCAAGCTCCAGCTCGAGCGCAAGGGCGTCGCAGCACACAGCGGTACGCTCTCGAACGCATCGGTGGCTAGGCACCTTGACTTGGACTCATTATGTGGACTGACGATGCAGGGTACCCGCACCTGGGCGAGTCGGCGATCAACCCGATGATCGACGTGCTGCACGACCTCAAGCACGAGACGTGGCCGCGATCCGAGGAGCTCGGCGACACGACGCTCAACATCGGGCTCATCAGCGGCGGGACGGCATCCAACGCCGTCCCGGACGGCGCGTCCGCCATGCTCATGTTCCGCTTGACGGTCGAGCCGGACGTGGTCCTCAACCGCGTCAAGGTGGGTCTCTTTCAGCTCCAAGGGCTGCTCTTGACTGCTCCAGACTGGCTAACTGGCGTCTTGCGGTGTCTAGGAACTCGTTGATGGTCGCGTCGATGTCAATCTGTACACTGCGAACGCGCCGGTGCACCTGACGACGCTCGAGGGGTACGAGACGAGCGTCGCGTCCTTCAACACGGACATCCCGTACCTCCACTTCGACGGCAAGGCGTACCTCGTTGGAGCGGGCGACATCACGGACGCGCATTGCTCGAGAGAGTTCATCAAGCTCGAGGATCTGCGTGGCCTTGTCGACTTCTACTTCACGCTCGGCAAGAAGCTGCTGGAGAGGAAGTAAGTCGACGACTCGGACGTTGCCAGACGGCTTTGAGGCAGGCTTGAATGCACTTCAGCGACGTGTGTTGGGCTCGTGACTACGCCATGGTCGACTTTGCCGACAAGTCGAACTGCTGCGGGTCCAGATTGCCCCACTCGGCTCGCCACTCGACCGTCTGGGCCGTAAAGTCGACGCCGACGTGTTGCTGGTACTCGTCCATGCTGCGGACGGACCCTAGAGGCAGTAGACCACCTTGATCGTCCCCTGTAAGTTGCCTCTTGACTGCTGCCAGGGATTCCTGGCGGTGTAGCAGCGCTTGGGCGTCTTCAACCTCGTGGAAGGTACTGCGGTAGCTGCGAGTCCAGAGGTGGTAGACGACGGCTTCCGATGGCGAGAAGAAGTCCCAGCCGGACGTCCACAGCCGCACGCTCATGTTCGACTCCTCCCCGAAGAAGAGGAACCGCAGACTCGCGTCATACGGCACTTGTTGCAGAACTTTGGACGACGAGAAGGAGAATCCGGCGGCCCAGAATGACGACGGGATCGGTCTGGGACAACATGCGAGGCGCAACGTCAATCCTGGTGCCCACCACACTTGGTTTCACTATGGAGAAGACGCACCTTGATGCCTTCTGCTGCAGCACTCGACTCGACTGACGCAACACGCCGTCGTCGTTGAAGCCTCGAGCGCAGAGGACGGTCGGTCGACAGTCCGAGGAGACCTGAAGCGGTCAAAGTCCGAGATAAGTCCACCAACCCAGGCAAAGGCTATATCATAAGGTGGCCGCACCTGGTTCGGCAGCGAGTACCCGAGCGGGTACGTCGTCAAGATGGGGTTCTTGGAGTCCCCACATCGCTCGAGCTCTTGGATAAGGAACTCGTCCCACCCGTGACGAAACCTCATGTGGCTGTCGACTTGGAGGTAGTACGTCTCCCCTCTCCACAGTGTTTGAGCTCTCGCTCGAGCCACACACGGACCGGCAGCGTCGCGGTAGTCGACCAAGTCGACCCGAACCTTGTCACTCGAGTACGTGGACTGTAGGCACGCCAGCGTATCGTCGTCTTCGGTGGTTTGCAGGCAGATGCCGACCGAGATGCGGTCAGAGCACGTCGCTCGACGGAACAAGTCGTCCACTGTATGGCGGCACTCGGAGTCGCGGTAGCTCGGGATCGCCACGAAGATCGAGTCGGCAGTTGAAGACGAAGCGTCTTGGACTGGAAGTGGCTTGGGATCTGAAGTAACGGCAGTGGCGACTACCTCCTCGCCGGTATTTCGCCTCCCGTAGTACCAAATGGTGACGGCCATGCGTTCGTGGCTGGTCGGCAGCACCTCGTGCTCCACGTCGTGGCTGCGGAACACCAGCAGCGTGTCGAGCTGAGGCGGCACGTCCCACTCGCTCGCCGCCGAGAACTCGCTTTCAGTATTGAACACGCGCAGCTCGCCGCCATGGCCGGGCTGCCAGTTGTCGTTCAGGTAGTAGACGCAGGTGATCAGCCGCGAGAGGTCCTCTCCTCCCTTGGCCTTGACTCCGTCCGGGTGAGACGTCGCGTACGTGTCCGTGTGCTTGACGAAGCGGCTGCCATCCCCTGGCTGGCTCCATAACCACACAGAGCTCGCTCGTTAGTGTTACTTCACATCGTACAGCTCAGGTCAACGTACGAAGATGGCGAGCTGCGTCGAGGTGATGTTGCGCAGGTCCAGCTCGGGTGACGCGCGCTTAATGCCGACGACGAGCGACTCGACTCGCTTTAGGAGCAGCCGGATGGATGGCGCAAGCGATGAAGAGTCGTCGCTCAGGTCGCGAGGCCGTGGGATCCAGTGGATGCGGTCGCCGCGCAGAGCTCGCGCCTCTCTTTGGCTCTCGCCCGACCCGATCCTGGCGTCGTGGAAGGCGGCGCGCTGGGCGTAAGCAGCTAGCGCGTCGCGGACTGCTAGTGCGTTGTCGCGGCCGAGGAATGAGTGCTTGACGACGAACCCGGGCGACGCTGGGTGGCGCAGCACTGTCGATCGTGGAAGACATGGGGAGGTTAGACCCTACGCGCAGGGTTTGCGATGGGGTTGAGAGCGTGTGGAGCGCACCAAAGAGCTCGGACGGGTTCAACGTCACTACTGGCGGGGTCGACATCGATGGAGAAGCGTGTGCGGTGCTGGTATCGCTGGTAGCGTCGGTAGTCGACGTCGCCTCGGTCTTGCCGTCTTCATTCGAGCAGGTGGCCTCAGACCTCTCCAACGCTCCGGAAGCGCCTCCCCCGGCCTGAGCAGCAGCCAGCGAGTGCGCCACCTCGGGTCGCGTAGCGTCGGGCAGTCGCTCGCCCAGCGAGGTCTCCACGAGCGCCTGGAGCTGCGGCGACAGCGCGCTCAGCAGCGACGCGCGCTTCATTGGTGTCGTCCTCGTCAATGCTGTATGTTGTTGGGTGGTCAATCAAATCTACTCCGATCTGATCCGATCTGATACCCGAATGAGTTACGCGATCGTAACCCCAAAGTGTAACTTCAAGCTCCAATCGCACAAGGTGCTGTGATTAGACGAGCTAGCGCATGCTGCACATACCGCCACCCTGCACGCCTCATTCCTCCACCTGCCAGCGCATCCAACGCGCCAACCATGAGCTCCTTCCGCTTATACGTAACCCACGCGACCGAGATCGTGCAGGTGTGTGCGAACGGGGAGCGGCGGAAGGTCGGCGCGGCTCAGGGCCAAGTCGCCGTGCTCCGGGACGCGTCGCTTGTCATTGGTCTGGACGGCACCATCGCGCGCGTCGGACCGGCTGCAGACGTCGCCCAATGGCTCGCCGAGCAGCCGCAGCCTGTGCAGTTCGAGCGGCAGCTGGACGCGCGCGGCTTGGTCGTACTCCCAGGCTTTGTCGACGCGCATACGCACCCAGTTTGGAGCGGCAGCCGCGTTGGCGAGTTCGCCATGAAGCTCGCAGGTGCCACGTACATGGAGGTGCACGCCAGTGGCGGTGGCATCAACAATACAGTGCGCCATACACGTGCTAGCAGCGAGAGCGAGCTGGCGGCACTGCTAGAGACGCGGCTGGACCGGATGCTTCGCTCAGGAACGACGCTCGTGGAGGCCAAGAGCGGCTACGGACTCGAGGCCGAGACGGAGATCAAGATGCTGCGCGTGCTGCACGCTTCCAAGCACCCCGTGGAGATCGTGGCCAGCTACTTGGGCGGCCACTCGGTGCCGGACGGGATGACAGCGGCCGAAGCGACCGACGACATTGTAAACAAGCAGATCCCGGCGCTTGTCAAGGCCAAGAACGAGGGCACCATCTCGCCAGAGTTCATGTGCGTCCCACCGGCGCTCTTGGTGTTGCTGCAAGCTGTTACTGGCACTCACTGTGTACCTGGTTGCGCGCTGTAGCGACGTGTTCTGTGAGAAGGGCGTGTTCGAGCGCGACGACAGCCGCCGGATCCTCGAGGCTGGAGCTCAAGCCGGGCTCCAGATCAACTTCCACGGCGACGAGCTGCATCCAATGCAGTCAGGTGACCTGGCGGCTGAGCTTCACGCGCGAGCGGTGTCTCACTGCGAGATGCTGACGGCGGACGACCTGCACGCGATGGCGAGCCACACTCCGCACCCCGTCGTGGCCGTGCTGCTGCCCACGACCAAGTACATCCTCAAGCTGCCGAGTCCCCCAGCGCGGGCCATGATCACCGCAGGAGTTCCCGTGGCGCTCGGCAGCGACTTCAACCCGAACGCGCACTGCCTGTCGATGCCCATGACCATGAACATGGCCTGCGTGCAGTTCGGCATGACCATGGAGGAGGCGCTCGTGGCCGCGACCATCAACGCGGCGGCGTCCATCGACCGCGCCGACTCGCACGGGAGTCTCGAGGTCGGCAAGGCCGGGGACCTCGTGGTCATGCGCGCAGATCAGTGGGAACAAGTCATCTACGAGATGGTCGACCCACCGATCGAGGCCGTCGTCAAGAAGGGCGTCGTGGTGCACAGCGTCCAGTAGGTGCGGTGTTGAGGCGAAGACGATTGGCTGAGTAGCTCCATGCATGCAACACGCTCTTGATTGTGGACTGATTGGCGGCCAGGAAGCCACCAAGGTGAAGGCTTTGTGACCTGCTTGTATCGCACGCTCGCAGCTACTGTGTCGGCGGCTGGTACGTGTTCTTCTCGTTCCACTCGTCCATCTTCTTCTCGATGAACGCGATCACCTTGGGGTCCGGGACAATAAATAGGTGCCGCTCGTCCAGGTCCTCGATCACGAAGCGGTGCTGTCCTTGCACTCTCATCAGTCTCTGCGCTTATCATAACGAGAACGGTTTGGACAACACGGCAGGTAGCGCACCTGGACAGCAGTCTCATTCAGATGCAGCAGGTACTGCTTCGTCGCTGGGTCGCTGCGTATGAGCCACCAGCAAGTGCTTGTCAGTTCCCAGACGCCCACACGTCTACGCGCGCTGAGCGCCTCGCCGCTTCGCCAGCGGAACAACCAGCACTGGCACTAGCGACCGTACGTCTCCTTTTCTGTATACACTGACCCACAGCAGCAGCAGTAGCCAGCGACTTACCATTTCACGAGCACGCCCTTGTTCGCGGTCGGCATGGTCGTCTCCACTGCGCAAGTGTCGCTTTGCAACAAGAAAACAAGGAGGAGCTACTCGCCAAAGTTCGGTTCGAACCTAAGCGGCTTGACCTCGAAGGAATCGTACTTACCAAATTGTTGCAGTGCATCAATTTGTTGCAGCTGGTCGGCCACTTCAGGAATTCGGAGCGGCGGACCATGCTCGTTCGCGGCTTGGCGGTCAGCTAGCGGGCTCCAGCGCTGCGAGGAGCTGCAGAACTGTGTGGCAAAGTGGAGAAGAAAGTCGGCGCACAGGTGGCTGCGTCAGTGATCCATGGGCGGCTGAGCAGCACCCATCGATTCAAGTTGAAGGCATGACCAAGAGTCCAAACAAGCAGCAGCGAGTGAAGCGCCAGGAGCCGCCGTTATGGCGCGAGCAGCTCGAAGGGATACATGCGATGCATCCTGTTGATGTGACGGTGGTGCGCACTGTTACTGTCGCTAGTGTTGGTTTTGGCGGGTAACGAGTAATGGTGTCTTCCCTGAGTCGTTTGTCAACACCGCGGGGCTTCTTGAGCACGTCAAACGCTTCCATGTGTTGACCGCCGGGATTCTAAGCAGCCACGCCAAGGAGCACGTGAACGTGGCGGCCCTGCGCCGCCTCGTTGAGCGTGGTGCGTCGCCTCTGAGCGCCTGTGGTTCGTGTCCAAGGATGATTCTCAAGTCTGCGTATGTGCTTTCGAGGGTTGACGGTGCAGGACATGCTGGACATTGACGTAGACGAGCTCGCGCAGATCATCCGACCCGTTGGCTTCTACAACAAGGCTAGGCACATCATGCAGACCGCGGTCATCTTGAAGCAGCATGCGAATGGAGCGGACGTGATCGGCATCCCGATACGTACGAGGGACTGCTCAAGTTGACAGGCGTTGGACCCAATATGGCGGCCCTCGTGATGACCCTCGCCTGGAACAAGTACGCTGCCTGGTTATTCGATGGCCGATGAACGCGCTGACCTTGTGGTCCCTACCGTATTCTACTGCTTGATGCACATGTGACGTGTGCAACTCCTCTTCGCTTCAATCGAACTTTACACTTTCATAAAGTACGGATATCGAACCTAACGAGATTGGAATGTGCTTGAGAAACGTTGTGGTGGTCCATGCCATCGGATGCAGGTGGTGGTCGTCCGTGGGTTAGCGCGTGCAATAGCTAGAGCGACGAGCGGCAGCATGCAGCTGCGCAGCCGAGTAAAGGTTGAGGCGGCGGAGGTGGCGGCGGTGGTGGCTCCTCCCTTACAGTCGCGCAGACCCAAGCGCGTGGCGGTCAAGGGAGAGGAAGAAGTGGCGGCCATGGCACAGGTGGCGGCGACGTCTTCTACTCGCCCCCGACGACGCGCCAAGCCGGAGACGCTCACCCTGGACGCTGCAGTCACTGTCGACCATAGTGGAGCGGTCGTGGTCCAGCAGGAGACGGCGGCGCCGCGTAGGAAGAAGGCCAAACAGCGAGTGACCCGAGCGGAGCCGCTCAAGTGGCGTGAGCAGCTCCAAGGCATCGAGGAGATGCGCGCCAACAAGGACGCCGAGGTGGATGCCTACGGCTGCGAGGTGTGGAGTCAGCTGACTGGTTCTGATGCTGTTGGCGGGTGTAGACTGACTCTGAGACTGTATGGACTTGGCCCCTCATCCTCAGGTGTTCTTTGACCCGGCGCGCTACCCACCGCACGTCGCGCGCTTCCACGTGTTGATCGCCGCCATGCTGAGCAGCCAGACAAAGGATCCGGTGAACGCTGCAGCTATGGGCCGTCTTATCGAACACGGTGGGTTTGCATCGGTCTCTACTGCAGTGTCGATGGCTCTCCACTAAGTGCGCTTTGTGTCTTGACCAGGGCTGACGGTGCAGGACATGCTGGACATTGACGAGAAGGAGCTCGCGCAGCTCATCCGACCCGTCGGCTTCTTCAACAACAAGGCCAAATACATCAAGCAGACCGCGGTCATCTTGAAGACGCAGGCGGACGGAGCGGACGCGGTCGACATCCCCGACTCGTACGAGGGACTGATCGCACTGCCAGGCGTCGGACCCAAGATGGCGACTCTCGTCATGAGCTCCGCGTGGAACAAGTACGTGACCGCCTTGAACGACACTATGACAGGGTTCTAACCGTCGACATGATCGACTGGGTGTCGGTAGCACGGTCGGCATTTGTGTGGATACACATGTGCATCGCATCTCGAACCGACTCAAGTGGGTCAACACGTGGAACAAGCTCAATCCAAAGTCGCAGGACCCGGAGAAGACGCGAGCTGTGCGTGGCTTGTACCTCTCTCCTCTTCGGCCTTTGATAATCTGACTGACTGACTGACGGTTCGGCTTCTGCGGTCGCCAGGAGCTGGAGGACTGGCTGCCTCGCGAGCACTGGGCTCCGATTAACGTCCTGCTTGTCGGGTTCGGGCAGACAGTTTGCCTCCCCATTGGTCCCAAGTGTGGCGAGTGCCGGATCAAGGCCATCTGCCCGTCCGCCAACAAGAAGACCTTGTAGGCCCCGCCTTCCATGCATCCACTGTCAACACGAAGCAGTCTGTCTCCGTTGCTATCTCGCCGCGTTGTTGTTGGCGAGCGAGCACAGCAGTCGCCGC